>BQNB010023041.1:38272-62276 GCA_026074375.1 Tanacetum coccineum | reverse complement strand
TAGAGCTTTTTGCTAAACTTGGAAAGTAAATTGCTTGAAAATTGAAAAATTACAAAGAGAAAATTTTTAAACTAAAACTACTACTCTCAAATGCTGTCTTAGGGCTGCTATTTATAGAGGAGAAGTGAAGAGAGGGAAGGTTTTCTAGAATGGTCCTTTAAATCTCATCCGTTGATCATTTGTGAGTGAATTGTGGCCGTTTGATGGGTTGATGATGTGTCTTGGCCAATAGGGTGTTTACACGTGTTTTATTGTGATTGGGGAGAGTGTATGAATGAGTTTGATAAGAGAAAAGGGAGCGGGGTGTGGGCAATTTCGGGATTGGGCTGTGTGGGAGAAATGGCGGGAAATGCTGTTAAGGCTGTTAGGTTGTTGCGAGAAAGCCGGGGATTATTTTAAATGTTTGGAGTGTTGTCACTTTCGGTCCTTGTCTTCTATCCGCCCCTTTCTAGTTATAAACAAAGGTTTGGTTTTTGACAACTTCAGTCCTTGTGGTTCCTTTGCTCTTCTTTCTCTTTATAAATCCACTTTCACTCTTGGCAACTTTAGTCCTTGAAACTTCTATCCTCAAAGTAAACCCTTGAAACTTTGCACACTTGACACTAATGGTCCTTTGACTTGTAATTTGACTTTTGACTTCCTTTATTTCTTTCTTTGACTGTGTCGGGCTGATCCGGCTTTGTCTCTGGCTGACTTCTCACTCTTGCTCTTGTCTCTTTGTCTTTTTCCCGTTTCTTGTTGGTTTTTTTGATCGTTTTTGCTTCTTTTTGCCTTTTCAATCCTTTCCTGCACAATTAGACACAAAAGCACACATTTTCTATTCTTTTGGCATTTTTATTTGGCAAAATCCCCGGGTTAAATTAGTAGAAACAGTTAAGCAAATATTCAGCGTTACTATTACTCGACTGATACTTAGCTATATTTCCTCCGAATAATGAACAAACTGAACAACACAAGGAGATATTGGTGAGACAAGTAACGAACCGACTCAAACTACACTCACGAGTTTGAAGAGTTTAGATTCCAGTGCCAACGAGGCGCTTTACCCGGTTGTGACCATGTGACTCGATTAGACTTTAGGCAAAGTTTTACCTATTGATAAGGTTTAAAGGAAAATTTGACGGATTCTATATTCCAATGAAATGTTAGATGGTTTACAATATGCATTACCCGAAAGTAAAGGATACCAAGTTCCACCTCATACTATGCCATAAAGGAAAACATTTAAAACATCGGGTTAGGGTACGAGTCGATACATGCTTGTGAACAAAAAAACGATTTGTGCCTTCTTTCAGGAGGAGAAGTTAACCAAGATTTGCAATTCTGTCCGAGTGTAATACGCTAGAGTGGAAAAGACAAGTGACACACCGGGGAAAAATAAATTTCCTAGAAGGTGTTTGCATTACTTTTCCCGATCATTCATAGATTACAACTTTTGTACAAGTCTAGACAGACCACTGCAAAGACAATGATTTGCATGCTACTATGAGGAAAGTGTACGGAGCCGTAAAGATGCAACACCCGGTTGATGGTAGATCATGGAAGAACTTTGACACCAAGTATCCAGATTTTGCAAAAGAACCAAGAAATGTTCGACTAGGGTGTGTGCTGATGGTACAATCCGTTCGGTCAACCTTAGTCGACGTACAGCATTGGCCGGTGATATTGACCACCATACAACTGCTTCCGCCGTGGTTATGTATGAAAGAAAGTAATTTTCATGCTGACGTTGTAAATTCCTGGCCCTCAAATCCCCCGGGCAAGACATTGAATGTTTTACTTGAGGCTTTGATTGAGGCCTGCAGGGGGGGGTTATGTTTTTAATGGACAAGGAAAGGTGTGAGACTACAGACATTGTTTCAATGACAAAAATTTCAATAATGAGAGCGATGTTTTAAGGACCATAAATGAATTTTTCCATGCTCGAAGTAGTTTGTCCAGGGTGGATTGGCAAGGTACCAGACATGCCTTCACATGTAATGAAGAAACTCCATCTATTGGCGTGAAAAACAAAATAGCTTATGTTGGCCACAGAAGATTCTTAAGGAAGCCCCATAAATGGAGGAGTTCACGTGAATTCAATGGCGATACTGATCACAGAGATCCTCCTAAAGAATATCCTAGGGATGTAATCCTGGCTCAGCATGCTAGATTGCTAACGCGTGTGCCGGGTAAACATCCGAAACATGGGGGTGTGAAGATAAAACGCAATGTTGAAGTCGAGCTTAACTGGACTAAACGGTCTATTTTTTACGAGCTTGAGTATTGGTCTTTTATTTCACTAAGACACAATTTAGACATCATGCATATCGAAAAAAATGTGTTGGAGGCCATCTTGAACACTTTGTTAATGAATGACAAATCCAAAGACACCGCCAAGGCAAGACAAGACTTGCAAAAGTTGGGCATTCTTTTCCCGAAACCCTTGATGGGCTAACCAAAAACCACAAGAAGATCGTGAAGCCCCAGGCTGCGTATTCTTTCACACCAGAGAACCGGAAAAAGTTTTGTCAGTACATCAAAGGAGTTAAACTACCAGATGGGTTCGGATCATGCTTCAAGCACAAAGTGACCGATAATGATTACAAATATAGACGGCCTGAAGTCCTCATGACGTCATATAGTGATGGCAAACCGTTAGACTTTACTTCTTATGGACTTCAAAATTACTTGCCCGATAAATCATTGCAAAACAATAATCGAAGCTATCTTACTTGTTTAACACAACTCTTGCTCTGCAACTTATGAAGGAGGATGAACATGTTGAAAGCTTCGTCAAGTGGTTGAAATTCTATTGCGAGCTTGAGCGCATATATCCTCCCTCTTCTTTGACATATAATTCACTTTATTGCCATCCATTTAGGCTCTAGAGGCTCTTGACAGGCGGCCAATTCACCCCCTGTTTGGATTTTCCATTCGAAAGATTCATGAAAAAGCAAAAGGATATGTAAGAAATAAAGCTAAGCAGCGAGGTTCGATCGCGGAGGGTTAAGGTGCAGAAAAAGCTTGATTTTTAGTTCTCATTATTATCGGATGTTACCACAATTTAATCGTCTCGAAACGTAATGTGGACCCCTACCTCCAACGCGTCAGTTTCAGGCGTTCCGGTCGGTATGCAATACGATGGTTTTACGTCGTTGCCTCCTTTTGATGCAAGATCAATAAAGTCGAGACGGTAGTACTTCACAACAGTCCTAGAGAATCGACACGATACCAGGCCCTGTTCAATAGGTACGCATTTTTTAATTTTTTTTTCTACACTAATCCATTTCCGAGTTCTAATACCATGAACGTTTTTTCAGTTTTATTTCCAGAAAAAAAACAGCTAAAGAATTCACCAGCTGGTTTTAGGACGTGCTTGTAAACTAGAACTTATTTTTTGTGTACTTAAGTGTACAAAATAACAATATCATATTTTTTGTTCTCTATCTAATCCTATCTTCTTCATAGATCCGTGAACGTCACGCAAACAATCTCCAAGACCCCAGAGTTAGCAACAACAGCGAGTTTATTCGCTTTGCTAATGTACCATCAAGGACTCCAATGTCAGTAAAAGCGTGCGTAGTATATGGTGTGATGTATGTCGTTGCAGAGCCGCGATGGAACGTCGCACAACTCAAAACAAGCGGCATTTGTGCGCATGGCCCTACGGGAGACAGTCCTATGTCCAGCTTCAAGAAATCCTCGAGTTTAAATATTTGTCGTTCAAAGTTGCGTTGTTCAGAAGTTAATGGGTTCGACACTCGCAACAATGGTAGAGTCAAGAAACTTACCTTTAGAAACGGAATGACACAAATCATCGCTTTGGTGATAGGTGGAAAATGATCAAACATTCTGCGCAACAAACAAGTTAAACAAGTCCTTCCTACCTTGAAGATCCGTCCCGGCAAAACCCAAAAACTGAGGTCGACAAACATGTTTAATCATAAAAAGTTTTTCAACAGGGGTGTCATCGTAGTAGAGAACGAACCTGATATTATACATTTGGACAACTCATCTGATCTCCCACCTTCTACTAGTGGGAATGACTTGGATAATGTCACCTTCTATATAGATTTGCATATAGATGGTGAATCAACGGAGGTTGACGCACCGCCAGATATCATTGATGTTCCTGGCGAAGACGATGATATTAGCGATGATGAAGACCCCCTTCCTCATGATTTAGCAGATTCTAATGTTGAAGACCTCATCAATGATGATGATGGTGTTGAGAAAGTTTATTCTAGTGAAGAAGAAGATTAACCTTGTGTTGTAACTTGCAAAATACACTTATATATTTGAATGAATGAATGAATGAAATTGTTGTGGATTGTTTAAATATGTAAATTTATTTGGATATTTGGATTTGTGCATGCTTGTATTATTTTGTTCATGAATTTCTACATGTTATGCTAATTGTACTTGTACAGATGGCTGATGTTGCACAAGTACATGGCGGGGACGGTGGTGGTAAGGATCCTTCACGTCCACCTCCTACATCATTCGGTTGTGCGGGTTGCTTCATCAACCGAGGTAAGATTTTCTGGATTATTGTAATACAAGCAATATAAATTTGATACATAAAAGAACTTTTTGCTTGCCTTGAACATTATGACTTTATCACCCTGAATTTGCGGAAAAGGAAAAGCGAAAGCCCAATTTGGGCGCGTGAAAGCCGGCAGGAAAGACCCGGGAAAGGACTCTCGTAACCAATTATTCAAAGGATGAGGTGGGCCGCTAATAAAGGTCGCCCATCGGATCGGGCTTGCGAAGACCGTGCTGATAACACGGTTGTCCCTACCGGCCCCTACTCGACTCAATGGGGAAACTACTTCGGGGAGATGATTAGGGGTATACCTTTGTATTACCCTTCCTGGCAGAAGGTCCCCCGCGGACAAGCGAGGCTGAATGCCACTCATGGGGTATACACCAAACATGAAAAAAACGATAAAAAAAAAAAAATTTTTTTTTTCTCCCCTTTTATGTTATTTAATTAATCGTGTTCATTATTAATTATGTATATTTTATCTAATGGTTTTTTTGGGTTTTCTGGGTTTTCCACCAAAATTAGGTTTTCTCATGATCCCATCCCTATATATATATATATATATATTGTGATTTGTCATTTTTAATTTGTTTCATCTTATATACGTGTGTATGTGCAGATGGAGACCTCAGCTCCTAGAGAGTACCCGTCGCTGATCCACACCTTCTTCTTGACACATACTGTTGGCGGCGTATTCTTGAACCCCGAGGACAAAGCTCTTTATGTAAGTTTTGTTTCAAAACACGCACTTTAATGATTTGTCGAGAAATAATGTAGTAACCCGACTAATATTAACTATCTTGTGTTTTTATGACTACATAGGATAAGATGCTGAGGCTACAGGGTCTAGGCTCTAACACCCCCACGGGTGTGCCTTACACTAAGGATGAGATCATGGCCATTGTTCGCAGGGGCAAGAAGCGGGGGCACATTCCCGATGTTAGACGGGTTTTGCCAGGACAGGGCACGATCATTCCTCCCCCATCTCAAAGCACGCATTTCGCCGATATCGCTAGGCTCAAAAAGAGGGAGAAGCGGCTCACCAAACAAGTGAACATGTTCATGAGGTTATTTAGGAGTGACGACAAGTTTTCTCAGATGCTTACGCAGCTTAAGTCATAGCCTGAGTACGGTGGTGGCAGCGGGAGTGGCGGGTGCGGGGATGATGAGCTAGGAGATGATGAGGACGGCGGCGAGGATGAGGAGGATGAGGACAATAGTTAGGGGATGTTAGGTAAGTATATGCTATTTTGTGTCTTGAAGTATATATTGACGACCCTTATGTGAATATTTTTTCCCCGTACGTTTAGAACATGTTATCTAGGTGAATATTGACTTATATCTTTCGGATAATGGAAGTTTTGTGACTTCGTCACCCGTTTTGTAGATTATATTGTGTTTATTCGGATTTTAGACGTATTTAGCTTTATTATATCAAATGCGATGATCGTATTGTGTTTTGGTACAAGTTGTAATGTATTTGGGTAGATTCTATATTGGTTTATACAGGTTTGAGTTTTGGTAGATTTTTTCCGGAAAAATTCTGGAAAAAATCTAGAAATCGAACCAAAAAAAAATTGCAAACCTTTCTTGGGCGACATGTCGCCAGGGGAACATTAAAAAAAATTATTTAAAAACTTTCCCGGGCGACATGTCGGCCAGGATACATTAAAAAAAATTATTTAAAAACTTTCCCGGGCGACATGTCGCCCGGGATTCTAAATAATTAATTATAAAATAAATTTATTTTAAAACTTTCCCGGGCGACATGTCGCCCAGGATTACTAATAATTAATAATTTAATAAATTTATTTTGACACTTTCCCGGGCGACATGTCGCCCGGGATTATGCCTAATTAATTAATTAATTTTAGTATCCCGGGCGACATGTCGCCCGGGAAAAGCTTCCACCGTGGCACTTAATTGTTTGACTGAAACTATGTGGGCCCGGCGTTGTCGCCCGGGAATGTCGCTCGGGAAGGTATCCCATTCGAGCTTTTCCGTTCCACTTATCCCGGGCGACATGTCGCCCGGGAAAGCTATCCCCAGCGACAAGTCGCCCGGGAAACCCCGGATTTGTCCCTGGGGATAGTGGCAAATGTTGTAGTGTGACAGACCTTATTTCTTAAACTAATTGTAATCACGATATTACTAAATTCAAAAATATAATAGGATCCACTTTATTATCAAAACACGTAAAAATCATGATAAAATTATTGTTCTAACAGAATTTGTATATGTCCTAAAAAGGGATATGTTAGCCTTAAAATATTTAGTCGAACATGGAAGCTTCGGTCATTCACTTAGGAAGTCTCGGTCATTAATTAATATTCATGTAATAGGCTAGAAAGGAAACCTGGCTCGTTAGTTAAGCTAACATTGTACACGTTACGGGCTTAAAGCCCACCAAAAACCCGAGCCCGACCCATGGAAAGAAAACTTAGGCGTCTAGCATCGGTCAAGTACTATAAATATCCCCTCTCCACAATGGAGAGGGGTTGGTTGTTCATTTTCTCTCCTTCTAGTTAATGGATAATCCTCCCATCTCTTTCTCTCACTAGCTTTCTCTCTTTAGCTTCTTTCTCTCTTTTCTAAGCTTATTTGATCTCGTGTATGTGTGTATGTGAAGTGATAATGATCAAGGATTAGGACAACATGTGGTACTCTCCCTCTTGCAAGAATAATCCAACCTCCTACTTCTCTCTTATTTTCTTTCTCTCTTTAAGTTTTTATCTTCTATCTTCTAATTCTTCTTTGATTCGTGTAATGGTATGGAAGTGAAATGATATATTTTGGTGCTACAATTGGTATCAGTCGCTGTGGGATGATTACGTGTTGATTGTGTGCGTTTTACTTGCAAAAATCTAAGAAAAAGTGTGTTTTTAGCTATATTTTCAAAAAAAAAAGCGGGAAAATTTTTGATGTTAAAAATGTTAAAGTTATAGTTTTTATGTTAGATATAGCTTAGATATACTTAGTTTTGCAAAAAAAATTAAGTAAAAAAGTTAAAAATTGTGTCTTTTAGGTGTTTTTTAGTGTTTGGACTCGTGTGTATTTTTTAGTCATCCAGCGGTTTGACAGGATAGTCTAGCGATTTGATCCTTTAGTCCAGGCGATTTGATTCTTTTGGTCCAGTGATTTGATCCTTTGGTCCAGCGATTTGATCCTTTTGGTCCAACGATTTGATCCTTTGGTCTAGCGATTTGATCTTTTTGGTCCAGCGATTTGATCTTTTTGGTCCAGCGATTTGATCTCTTGGTCCAGCGATTTGAGCTAACATTTTTAGCAATTGAGCTATTTATTCCAGCGATTTGAGCTTACTTTTCCAGCGATTTGAGCTATATTTTTCAGCAATTTGAGTCACAATTTCAGGCAATTTTAGTCATCTTTTCAAGCGATTTGATCATTTCATTCCAGTGGTTTGAGCTCAATCTTTAGGCGATTTGACTCTGTAAATCCCGCGGTTTGGTAACACCTTATCAGGCGATTTGACCTCTATTCATCAGCCGATTTGACTGACTTTCATGCGATTTGATAAGATTTTCTTGTGAACTCAAAACTAATTCCAAAACTTAAATTGCAACAAAAACACAACTCACAAACACTTAAACATCAACATAATTACACAACTCTCACTAATCATTATAAAGATCCTATAATATCATATTTCACTTAACATCTGGTTAAATGGAAACAAAAGATACTTTATCTTCGCGTTTAGATTCAGAGGAACAAGAGATGCAACAAATGCAGAAGCAAGCACAGAGTATGAAACAAAGTTCCATGAACAAACTTAAAACACTCAAAACAACCATTCAACATCTCTCAAAAAAGGATTTATCAATGAACTGTGAGTATAAACGCGCATTTCAACGACTTTTTGGTGAAGACGAAATAACTTTCAAGTTTGAGTTAGCTCACAACATGAAAAACATTGAAACTCAACTCAACAAAGAAACACTTCACGAAAAAGACTCCAAGTCTACCTTTAGACTGCTCAATGCACAATTTTAGAAGTTCATACATTCAAAGGTGTTAAAGACTTCCAATTATGATCAAGATGCTTGAGAAGCAAAAGAAGACTTTAAACAATACACTCATATGAAAGCTCAATCCTTCAAAGACTTGCTAATTCAAAACATGGACTCCATTAAGAAATGTATTGTTGAAAGAGCACTTCATGATCAAGAGATTCAGAAAAGGTTAAAATGTTGAATGACAGAAAGTTACAGATTCAAGAGTGCAAGGTTCAAGAGGTTAAAGCAGCGGATGCTAGTTCGAGAAACACAGACAACAGTGGGTTTATATCAGACAATGGGAATGCACATAGTTCAGAGAATGATTGCAGCAAGACTAAGGGTGATCAAAGCTCAGAGAAACAAAGCAGCACATCTGCCAATGAAAGCAATAGGTCAGGGAATAAATGCAGTAAAAAAAGCAATTCTAGGGATGATACGGATATCAAGCCTTCCTATGACACAAAACCAATGGCCAAGGTACCATATACTGTTGAATATAATGTGTTTACTGTTGAAACTTAACATACTAAGCAACCTGAATTTCTTAATGACACATCCTTGATGGAAAAGGTTAATAGCAATAACACACCTGATTCATCAGATATGTGTTATAATTAATTCCAGGCTGACGAGAATGCTGATGATAATGAAGATAAGCGTGTCGTGCTTGCTAATTTAATTGCAAATTTAAAACTTGATACTGATGAAAACAACAAGATTCAAAAGCAATTAAAGAAAGCAAACGCATCACTCACTCATGAACTGAATGAATGCAAATCTGCTCTTGAGGAGTCAAATGACATTCAAGATAGATGCAGAAGTGCACTTCATGACCAAGATATTGAGCTTGAGAAGTACAAAAAGTATAATAATTGTCAACTTGAAAAAGAAGAGGTAGAACATAAACTCATAGAAACTCTTGGTTTACTAGCTCAGCAAGAACATGATTTAAATGAAGTATTGAAAACACAAGCTTATGAAACGTTTCAAGTTAAAGAGAAAAACACTGAGTTAGTACACCAGAGTTCCTTAGAACACATAAGATTTGACAGTCTTCGAAAAGAAAAAAAATGCAAAAGGATTTCAAAATCAGGGAATTAAAAGACATTGAGAAATTGATTGCTTTGGAAAACCAAGTAAAGTTTTTAAACGACATTGTTTATAAAACCAATCAATCTATTCAAACCATTCATATGCTAGCTCCTAATCCAAGTTCGTCGTATAATGGTAGGGCAAGTTTTTGTAAATCCTAAGTACCTCAAGAAAACTCAATCTAAACAACCATGTTTGTATAAGATCCCATATGACAAAGATGATCTTGCAACATATTTGCTCCTAATCGTGAAGAGACACTCATTCTTGAGGAAGAAAGTATGTCAAAACTGGACAAGAAGAAAATTAAAAAGTATGACTACACATATCAAAATAGTCTTTACGATCTTTTTACTCCTCAAACACAAGAATCTCTTGATTAGTTGTATTATGCTAATGAAGCTCGAAAGAAAATGTGGAGAAAATCTTTTGTTACATACAAGCCAAATATTGCTAAAATTATAGGTTGTCTGTCTAATCAAGCTTCATTAAGCAAGAGTACACGCATTTAATGTTGTTCAACATAACATAAGAAATTTCAAAATAATTGTTGATTTGGATTAGGAAAAACGAATGTACAACATATGGAAACAACCAATTACTCAAGAGATAACCATGCTTGTGAAAAATCTTGTAATTCCTCTCGCAATTAAGAGAAAAGCAAATGCAAATGAATTTGAAAGAGCTCTGAAACAAGAAATGTTTGAAGATTTAGAGTACGTTCAATCGCTTGAAAATGAGGTTGACGAACTTGAATCTGAAAAAACTGAATTTTCAAATGAATACGATCTACTTCTCCAAGAATGTGTTTCAAAAGATATCATATGTGCTATTCTTCGTTCTTTTGATAATATTAATGAACAAACTGAACTGCAATGTCTGTATCTTGAGAAAATTAAAGAATGTCAAAATCTTGAAATTAAGCTTTCAATGAGTAAAACACAACAAACTGACAAATGTTTTGCAAATCTAGAACAATATTGTATTGATCTTGAACTTGCTTTGCAATGTGAAAAGGAAAAGAATGTTTGTGAAAACTCTTGGGCAAAGCAATCTTTGAAATCAGGGGATACTGAAAAAGATTTGAAAGAACAAAATGATACCCTGATTGCTGAACTCAACTGTAAAACGCTTGAAATTAATGATCTAAAAGCTCAGTTACAAAATAAGACGATTGCAAACGCTGAAATGCGTGAAAGTTGGAACAAGATGAAAGGTAAGGGTGTGGATACTAATTTTGGAAAATCGTCAATCTTAGGGAAACCGCCTTTGCAACAAATCAGAAATCGACCAGTTGTAAGACAACCGATAGCATATAAATCTAAACGATCTCAATTTTCAAGAACTCGATTTGCCTCCTAAGTTGGTGCGACAAATGATTTGACAAAATCAGTCACTCCACATTCTTGGCCTCAAGTTAGAAAAACTTCCTTTGCTAAGCCTTATCATGTGAATGCACCTGGACCTTCTAGGAATAGCACAAAGCGTGTGTCATTTCAGTCACCAAAGGAATTTGTATGCTCAAATGACATTGTTCATGACTACTACCTAGAGGAAGCTAAGAAAAAGGCATAAATTCAAAAAGTCATAGCTTTGAATTCAAAACCTAGTGTAATTGCTCCTCCTGGAACACTAAACACTACTAATGGTAGCAAACCGAAACCTAGGAACTCGTATCAACAACTTAGGAATTGGCCACCATCCATGAGTAGTCGGGTAATAAACAAGGTTGTTTACATAGCAGAAAAACCTAAGAACTCTAAGCCTTTCTTGAATTTTAAAAACTTGCATGTCCTACATGCAAAAAGTGCATTTACAGTGCAAATCACGATGAGTGCATCATAAAATACCTTTCAAAGGTGAATTCTCGTGCCTCTACACAGAAAAAGGACGCACAATCCCATAAGACAACAAAAAGATACATACCCGTAGAAAAGAAAAGCAACTCTAAGAATCATGGCAGATAAATCCCCATAGGATAAAGGTTTTCTCCAAATAAGTCATCCGCTGTGTATGTGAAAACAACGCCTCCTAGATCTGTTAGTCTTAGGTGGATTCTAATTAGGAAGACTGTTGAAACTTGCATCAATACGAATGATAGTGCGTTACCATTAGGAAAGGAAACATGTACCCCTATCACTGTTATTTGTGCGAATTCTTCTTCTCTGAATGCAGGTACCTCAATGGCTTCCGAACCCATTTCTACCAAGGGTTCAACGAATGTAAATATTATACCATCTTTTACACTTGTTCAAACTTGATAAGGTATCAAGTTTACAATGTGTTATGGATCGCACAAGTTAAATGACAATGTAAGATTTCCCTTCGAACAAGTACACTTGACAAGGTATCAAGTTGACAAGCGAACTTGTATAGTATCGCTGATAGGATCAGCTGACTAATGTGTAAGTTCGACAATAGAGTAAATGACTATAATAACGACAACAATAAAAGCGATAACATTTACTCCTACAACATTCTCTATTTATAGTGATACGCGATTGTATCCTTAGTGGAGGCAGTTAGGTAGTGTTAAGAATCCTGTGGTGGAAGTACAACTGCATTTAATGCACGTCCATTCTTGAAAACATCTCGCCCATAATTTTGTGAACAGTTATGCCAACTGTTCACAATCTTTCATCAACTCGTACTTTGGTTCAGGCTTTAACTCAAATGCTACTTTGTCCCACCATTATACTTTATGAGTTTTCCCGCTTAAACATCACTTAAAGATAATCTCAAGTTCTGCTTGTTATTGTTCAAAGGGTAATAGGAATATCAGGGTATTGCCACCCCTAACACTCCTTATAACCTTCATCGTATTTCATCTACATACCAGCTGATATCCATCCCAGCTGACGAGTATGTCTTCAAGTAATCTTTGACTTCCTTGACGATGTCTTTGACTTGAATACGTCTGAGGTTGCTCACTGAGGCTTTGCACTCAGCGAGTCATTTCAATTCTCGCTGATGCTTTGCACTCAGCGAGTCTTTAACACTTAGCCTAATTTATGTTTAAATCTAGGCAGAGACAATTGGGCACTGAATTGGCCTAACATAATAGTATAATTAGTAAGGGTCCCGTGTTAATAGTGATGCTAGTGACTATGTTAGTTTTCTTTAGTGATTCTGTATGATTGTGATGAAGTTATGAAATCAACTTGGCCAACCTAATGTAGTACAAAGCATAAATAGTTATACGGCCAAGTGGGAGAATGTTAGACTTTTTCGATAATATGGCCTATCTTATTTATGCATTAGAATATTGTTTATATATTTATGTTGATTTACATTGGTAATATGATGATTTATTTATCATAATGTGACTCCCAATGTAATAAAGTCTTGATGGGAGACTTAACTAAATATAGATTATATTATGTTTTATAATCTTTACTTAAGTTGGAGTTGATCCCTACTTAATCTCTCACTATAAGTAGGGAATTAGTTCTACCATATAACACACACAAGATATTCCATCACTAGTGAGAGGATTTGGTAGAAGATCAAAGTTCCACCTAGTGTTTTATGACGTTCTTCACTCTCAACTCAAATAAGTCTTTCTTTTATGTTTATTGACTTATTACTTATATTATGTTTACGGCATGGTTAAGGGATTATATCAACATAGATGCATAACCACAATTTGTGCAAACTCATGAAACCAATGGTTTATATAATCCGACAAGAAACATGTTTACAGACATACTCAGTCACAGTGTATCATCACTATGGTATGGTGAATTATTGCATATTGTGTGGCATGGCCTATTGAGAAGTTGCTGTAAGAAGACAACATACTCGTTAAAGTAAGGACTTGTATGGCTATCATTAACATTTTTGTTGCTCTAGGTTTGTCCCACATAGGTGGAGATCTAAATTGAAAACGTTTTATATATGAAACAAAATCTTGAATGTTAAACAAAATGTAGTATAACTGAATTTCTATAACTTCAGTTATGCGTGCGTTCTTGTTTTTCTAACTCATATAAATCATCCTTGTTTTTCTAACTCATATAAATCACTAGTGTATGCAATGTTTTATTAACTCGATGTTGTTTTCTAACTCATATAAATCGTCTGTATATGCAATGTTTTATTAACTCGATACTTTTTAGTATGTTTTAGTAACTTGAATATTTTGAGTTTTGAGGTGTGTTTGGCATACACTTTTTAAAAGCATTTTTTAGCCATATCATTTAGCATTTAGCATTATTATTATAAAGCTCGTTTGAAAAAAAACATTTAGCATTTATAAAATTATAAAAACGTTAATTTCTTAATGCTCTTTGAATAAACATTTAACATTTAACGTTACGTCATTTTACACATTAAAATTACAGCTATTCTACTATACACTTATATAAATTAAACTAGTACTGCTAACTGCTAACAATTATTGCTAACTGCTACCGTTTGTTTCAACAAACACACTCTTGATGGGTGGGTCCCAACCACCATTGTATCGATCTAATATTAGATGAAAAATCAGTTTATATATTTTTTTTACTTTAAAAATTATATCAATATATATAAAGAGCAGAAACTGTTCAATGAACAGTAATAAATATTTGAAAAAAGAAAATTTCACGACTCACGATGAAAAAATAATAATAATAATAAATTTACAAAACTCACCCTCAAGTTTGCTAAAAGTTACAAAACCGACCTTCAACTTTTATCTATTTACGATTTTTTTATATAACAAACTTTATTTATCAAATATGGAACGCATATCTATCGATTCATTCGGAAAAAAATATCACTGAAAAGAGCGTCGAATTGCGAACAAAACGAGCCTAATATTGCAATGCTTCTGACACGCGCACGATTTTATAAAAAATGTTGAAGTTTAATATATATATATATTTAAAAATTTACAAAACGCACCCTCAAGTTTGATAAAAGTTACAAAACCGACCTTCAATTTTTACCTATTTATGACTTTTTTTATATAACAAACTTTATTTATCAAATTGCAAAAAAAAAATCATTGAAAATATCGTCAAATTGCAAACAAAACGAGCTCACTAATGCAATGTTCTGACATGCGCACGATTTTATAAAAAATGTTCGACCTTTAATATATATTTTTAAAATATTTACGGAAATAGTCTTTGAGGTTATCGGTTCGCTGTAAGATGAGTCACAACGACAAATAATTAGTAATTGGCGTTATCGATCTGTATCGAAAATAATCCCGCGCGCTCTGCGACAGCACGCGAGTTACGAACCTCGTGTTGGTAGCAGTGGCGGACCTAGGATTTCAAAATAGGGTATGCACTTAAGTTCGGTATTTTTGAAAGGTATGCACTCTATGTATATTTCTTAAAAAAAAAAAAAATTACACTAGCCCACGTGCATACCCGTGCTATAAGCCAAGTCCGCCCCTGGTTGGTAGTCAACGGGTTAATATAAAACATGTGGTTTAAATGAACTTTGGATGAGAAATCTCTTTCCGCTTAAAGATGTAAACCGTCAAAATATTTTATCTTAAAAGGATGCAAAGCATGTGCGTTGTTCACGAACACGGTTCGATCTCATGGCGAATCTAGTTTGTAATAAAAAAAATCAAATATAAGCTTGCTTAAAAAAATTAGGCAACACTAAACTTGTTGGTTTGGGGTCGTTACGTGTAATGTTTATACGATTAAAAATACGTGAGCATGTCGGGGGCACACACGAATACACGAAGATTACGTTTATTGTATATTTAGTATATGTAACTTGTTTATATTTATTAAATATATAATATGTTTCACGAAATAATTATTTAACGTTCGTTGGTTTAACCTTTAGACGTTATAAATTAATTAATACACGTTAAATAGAAAGAGAAGAATCTAAAGTGTCAGTATTGAGAAGTGTGAGATTACTAGACAATAACTTGAAATAAAAAACAAGTTTTTGTATAGCGTTTGTGCAATATATAAACACCCTTGTTACTCCCTTATTCACTTGTCCCATCCCACACAATACATACGATCCATACAAAAGATCAACTATCAAAACCTTTGTCAGCTTTTCTTTTTCTCCACTGCCGACAAACAGAAAACATTGATATACACTTTTCATGCTTATATTATTAAAGGCATGTTGGGTTTGGCACACCACTAAAACAGGATTCATACACCACTAAATTTTTTTATTTTTTTATTTTTATAAATTTGTTTTTATTATAAAACTGTAAAATAAAATAAAACGTAACATAAATTATAAAGTTTGATAAGTCAAAAAAATTAAAACACAAAAAACACGAAGCAGAATACCATAAAAACTGTCTTTGTTCTGTTAATAAAATAAGTAAAACTGTCGGAAAAAAATATGAAACAAAATTATAAAGTCAAAATAGTAGAAAACAAAATATACAGAACAAAAAAACACTGAAAACTGTCGTGTCCTGCCAATAAGTGATGTGGGTGGTGTGTAAACCACGTGACCCTTATTAAATTGTTGCATGTTTTAGTTACATGCATACGTTAATTAATATAATCATATAATCCTTTTATCTTTCTTTTGTACCGATTTTAAACACATACTTTAAAAGTATTTGGACCGGTTGCGGAATTAAACAATAACACATGATGTTTAGTTGTTTAATTTGTGAAGGAAGCACCAGCTTCCTAATGTGCTCGTGTAACGTGTTGTGTGAGCAATTATAAAGATGGTATTTTAATCACTAAAGTTTCAAGATCTTTACTCGTTCCCGTTTATTGATTTAATATCAAGAACAAAAGGTTAGTAAATTATTTGTTTAATTTATACGTGTTAGTTCATAATATCAAACTAGATCCAATCCGCTGCGTACTCGTAGTTAATTGGTTAACTAGTTTGTTAAATCCCAACAGTTGTTTTATTAGAAAATTATGACAATAACCATACATTCTTGTCATAAATAATAAATAAAAACTAGATCTTGATTATATTACCGGTTAATAAAGCATAAAAATGGTAGATCTAATTAAATTGTTGATAAAAATATGGATTATATTTTCTTATTTATTATTCGGCCTTAAGACTCTTGCAATCAAGCTATTTGATGTATGCGCGTCACTAGGTACCTAGCTCGAAAAACCTAGTTGAGGGTTTATGGTTCTCTTTACTATTGGGGGAAGACTCTTTTGAGAACTGAGAGCATTATGTGATTTACTCCTTTCTATATAGAGTTTGTCTTCACCTCTATCCCTTTTTCTGTCTGTTTTATTTGCTTGTGTATTATATTCCTTGTGACTGCTTTACATACGCAAAATATTTAAAAAAAAATTATAAACGGACTAAGTACTTATATTGAAACTTGTTTTAATTAAATCAAGATTCTTGTAAACTTATCGAGGTGTGAAAAATATACTCGAAGAATCCTACGATAAGTTAATCTTGAATTTTGATTTAATTGTGTCTGTTTAAATACATATATATTATTCATTGTGACATGTTATGTGTTATTTGTAAAACGTGTTTTTTGACAAATTTAAACGGACATTAAACTATCGAAATTGAATTTTATTGAATCAATATTCTGGCAAAGATGTCGAAGGTGTGGAAAATATACTCGAAGCTACCCGTGATGTGTATCCTAGAATATTTGATTTAATACAAACTTTAATTACAAAAGTTTTGCGATTTTACCAATGACGAAATTCACCACTACATTATGACATTGACTTGCAAGGCATGACGCATAGGTGCGAGTTCGTGCAAGGACATGGTTTTAGTGAATGGTCTAGGGTTTGATTGATCTTTAATCTTCTCCCGTGACATTATATGCTTCGGCGTTTGTGGTAATTATCCGAAGAACCTGTGTCTTTTGACACATGCATAGTATGATATAGGTTTGATTTTTCTTTAATCTTTTCCCGCAGTAAAAGAGCACATTAAAACCTAAAAAGTTAACAAATTCTTTTCTTAACTTGTGTTTCAAAGATATATGCATGCTTCTTTGAACACCTTTTAACATATGGTTTTATTAAACTTATATAATACCCTATTTGTAATTTAACTCGATGCCGCCCAATCTAAGAACACCTGCAATTGGTTTTTTCTCTCTGGTTAGCCCTCGGGTTAATTTCAACCCAAGGCAATTTTTCTCTATAGGTCAGACCTATGTTAATTAATGCAAGTTTTTACATTGGTTGACTTAATCGAGTATGCTTGGTCAGACCTTGGACCCGAGGCATAAGATGAGACAAAACATGTACATGACATTGCTATATATGTTACTAATGTCATGTGTCTCATAAATATAAGAGTTGCATTTAATGCAATTAACGCACAGACCTCTTGCCCCATTTGTTTACTAGTTGGTCAGACATTTGTAATAAGAGGGAGTTCAAGTTGGAACTTAGTCTTTTGATAAATTAATTAGTTTATTTAAAATAATGGTTAGTTAATTTCTAAAAGAATTAATTATCGAAAATACTAAAATTGAATTTTCTACGTTCTAATTAATGGTATCATTGCAACATTAATTCGTAAACGTAAGTTTGTTTTTCCTGAAAAGACAAACCTAGTCTTCTTTTCTTGTAAGAAAGAGAGAGACTTACTACTAAAATTGAACTTTCTATGTTCTAATTAATGGTATTATTGCAACATTAATTCGTAAACATAAGTTTGTTTTTCTTGAAAAGACAAACCTAGTCTTCTTTCCTTGTAAGAAAGAGAGAGACTTACTACTATGTCTTTTCCTTGCTTGACAAAACTAAGATAGGATTAAAATGAATTTATCTCATTATATTTAAACTCACTTTTAATCTTTCATTACCTTTTTTTAGTTCTGAAATCTTTGAAAGATAAAATATTTTGTGTAACTAGAGAATATTTTGTCTATAGCTACCAAAATAATGACATCTTGCACTTGTCAAGACGATGTATGAGTTTTAAATATTAATAAGAGGTATTCTCAATAAACCGCAACGAGTAAAGAAATTACTAGCATGTCTTCTAGGTATTTTTCTTGGACTCACTTTATTCCTTAAGGTGCTAAACACCCTTGTGGCTAGGTAAACCGAGAAAAGGAGGAATTGCATGCTAATATTCAAGTTAAATGAAAGCATGAATGGCTAGTCCCTCATCTACATAAGTAGAACTTCATATACTATGTACAATACCCAAGTACATTACTATTTGTAGGCATTCTAAGAGAATAAGAAAGTAAATAAATCGCTATTTTCTTTCTAGTGGTGATGTAACACTTACAATATTATCAAATCCAGTAGGAGCTTTACGTTTTACTACTGAAAAGACATTCATATAATGTTGTCTAATTCAGTGGGAGCTACAAGCTTTATTTCCTTGTTAGTTACCCATATTATTTCTAACTTGTCTTGAAATAATCTATTACTTTCCCAATATGAACAACCATAGTTTTAAGGATCACTGCATCTTATTTTATATGATAACATATTGCCTTTCTCATGTTGCTTCTTGAAATGTTATTTATAAAATAATAATGCACAATTCCTTATTAAACGATATGGTTTTAAATCTACTTGTAATATCATTGAATAATGTTGTGCCGCACACTAGTGGGAGAAATATTAAGTGTGTGCTAGGAACAACATATAACAATATGATTATTTGTTTCTCTTGACCGCAAGGTAAAGAAGCTAATAATTCTACTAGGACTTAAACACATAAGATGTTTGTTGCCCTATTACATTTAAATGTAAAGCTACTTCAACACATTGACTATATGCTTTAGTCATTATGATTATGGTTTATTGTAAATATAAGGTCCTTGAATTTATCAATGACTCATAACATAAAGTACGTAGTACACTTGTTATGTCTTCTTGTTAGGACATAAACATGAAGTCCTTGAATTATTCAAAGACTTATAACGTATACTTGACATGTTAGTTTTCTTTTAAACACATGAACATAGAGTTCTTAAACTATTCAATGAAATCTACGTTATAGCATGCACTTGATTTTAAAATACCGTGTATTCAATTTGGCTCGACCCAATTGGTAAGTATTTGACCTAAAGTGAATTAAGTTATCTAAGGAATTGTGATGTAGTCTCACAATCCCAATACTCATGGAATATCACATTATTATGGTATGTCTAATGTGTTGAAATAAACGATGTTTATATTGTTTGATTTTTGATAAGTTTAATTGCTCCACCTCTAAAATCTATCAAGGTTAGAAAATTATGCGTGTCATGTATACACTCAATATAGTTTCAACCAAGAAGGTATTCAAGACATTATCTATTTATGGATTGGGCTGAATCCCATTAGGTCTTGATTAAAGTTTTGAAATACGTTAATATCTTATGAAGCGTATATTAACAAGCTTGAGAGGAGAGCTTTAAAATGTATTTTGCAAGTCCCTAATTTCGAACAAATTACTGTTGCTTAAATACTTAGTATTTAGATAATTGTCTTTACTAACAAAAGTAAGTGGGAGCATCGATAGATCTTAAAGATATTCAAGAACAAAATACATAACCTTTTGAATTCACTAGCTGATGTCATACTAAGGCTAAACATGTAAATGTTGAACCAAAGTATAATGTAACTCTCATTCATAAATTTGCAAGGATACCTCATCACTTGAGTGATATTTTAATATCAATGCTGAGGAATATAAGTTAAAGGATCATAGCAAACCTGCTAACTACTAAGATACATTATCACATTCTGAATCTGATAAATGTCTTAGAACTATGAATGATAAGATGCAGTCCTAAAAAAGACAATCATTGTTTTGAGCTTGATTGATCTTTCACCAAACAATTAAATTACGAGTTTAGAAGGAGTTTCTTTTGAAGAAAGACTCATAAAGACAAAATTGTATACATATTAATGCATGACTTATGATAAGAGTTTTTAATCACACTCAAATAATTAACTGTGATTAAATTGTCTTTTCTACACGCATTAATAATATAAAGATGATTAATTGTCACACCTGTTTTCATGAATATAAAGATGATTACCTTTCCGAGGACAATGTGTAATCAAATAGGTTATGAGTTTAGATAATCTTTATAAAGCATACAAGATAAAAGAATCTAAGTGTAGATTAGATCATGCATTTAGGAGCTGAAATCTTAAGTTTAATTATAATTTGATTCTGATTAAAATAAGATAACTCATGTGGGAGCACTATGTTTGTTTCCTTAAAATTCATATGTTGTATAACATATTGAAATCATCATTCCATCTATGCTAGATGTTAATCTTTTAGCATGGAATGAAACTTCACTTTGGAATTTATTGAAATAAACATATGCGGTGATTAAGTCTAACACAATGCAATATATCATTAAAGCAAGTCTTAAAGGATATATTTCACTTAAAATAATTTAATACATTGATGAAAACCTTGAGTTTTACTAAGGATTCATCATGTACATTATATTGTGTATGGGATTGGTTGTTACTTTTGCACGAGAGCAAGATGAGCTGACAACAACAGTATCCGATTGAGAGTATTTAGACGACTGTTAAAACAAACGTTTACGAATTATATAAGGCATAGTGTTGTTTGTGTACACTAATGCTAGAGGATACTTAATCCTAGTTAAGGAAGGAATTCATCATTTATGATGAATTTGCTAACTAGATATGCTCAACTAAGAGCACTGTTGCAATACACATTAAAGAATAAAAATACTTTACATTTTAAAAAAATATAAAGATGAGTGTCTCAGATAGGTATGTTGTTGGCTTCAAATACCCTATAAAAGGTACTGTGACAATGCCATACTATGACACTTGTAATAGTATGCACATGTACGATAAAACACTTATCTAATTTATTCATATCCTTCACAATTTGTGAATTTAAAACAATTATTCGAAAAGTTTACTCATATAACTATTTAGCTGTCTTGTGCAGAAAGAGTTGAGAATGTTGAAAACATTGGATTTCAACTTACTAAGTAGTCTATTTGTTTATTAGTAACTGGATAATGGAACTAAAAGCAGTTGTATTAGAATAATGAATTGACAAACCTGGTATGATCATTTTTATTTATACTACTGTGTTCTATATTTGTATGTTTAATCCTTAAATAATTTAATTATTCTAAATTTGTCCATTGTCAATTAACAATATGAGAATATTGTTAAATGAAGACAAATGTGAGTGTTTGGTTATACATTTTGAATCTGTGAATTGTTCCCGCTAAACTTATATGTTATTCATAAGGGATGCATATTGGACTTCTCCAACTTTTGAATATTTACTTTTGGATCCTTGTCATGAGTAAGATATCGAAAATGATTGTATTAATCGTTCTTAGACTAGAGATACAAGTTAATCTTGCATGTGTGGATATCACTTTTTAATTATAAGTCAAACGCTATCCTGAACAAGGTAGTTATAAAGGCTATTTTTGGAAGTGATGTGAAGCAACATCCACGACACTTGTAGTCAATATATAATTTGTTCTTCAAATTGTCTAAATTGCAATATGATACCATTGGCGCTTCTCCAGAATTAATCAGATAATTGTGTGGCCGCACCCAAAGGGTAATTAAAGATGATTCTTGATTACATTTGGTATATCTGAATTAATATCTATAACGAGAAACTAAATGTTAAACTATATGGAATCACTTAGGATTCATATCCATGGTGTAACGGTATCTGTAACAAAGGAATGTTAATATCAATAATTAAACCATTTTACTGAGATGTATCTTGAAACCATACCTCAGGTATTTCTGGTAACAATGGAGTGTTGCTAGACGCTTTCCATTGTTAGTATAAACTTATGTACTACGCTAACTCCCAAGTGGGAGTTGTTGGTTTGTGGTCGTTACGTGTAATGTTTATACGGCTAGAAATATGTGAGCTTATCGGGGGCACACATGAATACACGAAGAGTACGTTTATTGTATATTTAATATATGTAACTTATTTTTATTTATTAAATATATAATATGTTTCACGAAATAATTATTTAACGTTCGTTGGTTTAACCGTTAGACGTTATAAACTAATTAATACACGTTAAATAGAAAGAGAAGGACCTAAAGTGTCGGTTTTGAGAAATGTAGGATTGCTAGACAATAACTTCGAGTAAGGAACAAGTTTTTGTCTAGTGTTTGTGCAATATATAAACACCTTGTTACTCCCTTATTCAGCCGTCCCATCCCACACAATACATACGATCCATACAAAAATATCAACTATCAAAACCTTGTCAGCTTTTCTTTTTCTCCATTGCCGACAAATAGAAAACATTGATATACACTTTTCATGCTTATATTATTAAATCGTTGCATGTTCTATTTACATGCATACGTTAACTAATATAATCATATAATCCTTTTATCTTTCTTTTGTACCGATTCCAAACGCATACTTTAAAAGTATTTGGATCGGTTACGGTATTAAATAATAACACGTGATGTTTGGTTGTTTAATTCGTGAAGCAAGCACTAGTATCCTAACGTGTTCGTGTGACGTGTTGTGTGAGCAATCATAGAGGTGGTATTTTAATCACTAAGATTTCAAGATCTAGATCTCGTTCCCGTTTATTAATTTAATATCAATAACAAAGGTTAGTAAATTATTTGTTTAATTTATATATGTTAATTCATAATATCAAACTAGATCCAATCCGCTGCGTACTCATAGTTAATTGGTTAACTAGTTTGTTAAATCCCAATAAAACTGCCAATGAAAAACCTTTTATAAAATATCAACAAATGGTCTACGTCTCCGGACAGTCATTACCTAGCTAGTATTTGTAGTATTACTTTTACAGTAAGATTTTAAATTTTGATGGACGCTTAAAGCACTACCACAAAAAAAAGCTATAAACACCCCCTAATAGAGACCCGTTATAGAAAAGCCGGTCTTCTTGATAAAGAAAAAGTAGGAATGAAAGTAAGAGGGTGGAGTGTCATGAATAGATATATCTCTTTATTTGGGTTTCACAGGCTGCCACATTAACATCTCACTCCACTCAAAAATACTCCTTTACTCATAACACACCCCTACCTCCTCATTTTGACCCACCACTCACCATTTTATTTTATTTTCATTTTTTTTCACACAAACATAATTCATTTCATTAAAATTAAATTACAATAAGAAACCTTAAAAAACATACGAAACATAAAAATACAAAATTACAAATTTATTTTTTATAAAATAAAAAACACTTTTTAAACAAAATTTTAAACTTAAACCTAAAAATGACAAACAAGAAAAACCATAAGGGGTTAAACTGAAAATATAATTTTTTTAGAATAAAATAAACAAAAAAGGAAAACCTTTCTTCTTCTTCATCGAAAGAACCTGCAACAATTTTAAGACCATCACACAAATTTTTAAAAACTTATAAACCTTTCTTTTTAAAATCATAACTCACATACACACATTTTAAATTAAAAGAAAAAGA
>BQNB010023041.1:0-37112 GCA_026074375.1 Tanacetum coccineum | reverse complement strand
AGCACTGGCGGATACATAGTTTTTTGCACCAGTCTTTAAATGGGTTGTCGTGAAACTGTTTTCCATTATCCGATACAATCTCCCCTGGTAGGTCGAATCTGCAGACAAAGTTGTCCCATACGTACTTCTTCACTTTATTGCCCATGATAGTCGCGACAAACTTTGCCTCAATCCATTTGGTGAAGTAGTCAATGGCTACAATCAAGAACTTGACTTTGCCTGGACTCTCCTGGAAGGGTCCGTCTATGTCGATCCCCCATTTATAGAATGGCCACAGAGATGTGATGGGGGTTAAGTTCTGTTACGGATTTCTCGGAATAGGACGATGGACTTGGCAGTCATTGCATTCCCTTATTAATTTCCGTGCATCTGTATGCCTTGTTGGCCAGAAATATCCCATCCAAATAGCCTTGGTGACCACAGATCTAGGACAGGAGTGCATGATGCAGGATCCTTCATGTATTTCTCTAAGGACGTGGTTTGCTTGAAGTGGTGTGACACACCAAAGCCATGGTCCCAAGAAATATTTCTTGTATAGAGTTCCATTGATCATGGTATACCTGGATTCCTTGCGACATACCGCCCTTGCTTTCTTTTTGTCTTCCGGAAGGATTTCCTTTGTGAGATATTCACATATAGGTGTCATCCATGTGTGCCCTTCCTCATTCACTATGGGGACGACTTCCTTCTCATCTATAGACTTTTTCTTTAGTTCCTCCATAAGTACTTATTTACTGAGATATGCGAAGCTTGTAGATGCAATCTTGCTTAGGGAATCCGCCTTCTTGTTCTTGCCCCGTGGTACTTGCTTGATGGAAAATTCCTTAAAGTTACTTGTGAGCATTTTTACTTTTTTTAAAATACTGAACCATACCTAAATCCTTTGCTACATAAGAGCCATTGACCTAGTTTGCTACAAGGCGTGAGTCTACATTTGCTTGAAGGTTTTTTACACCCATTTGTTCTGCGATCCGAAGACCGGCTATTAATGCTTCATACTCAGCTTCATTGTTGGTGGCCTCAAACCTAAACCTCATGGCATATGTGAATTCAACCCCTTCCGGGTTTGTTAGTATCAGCCCGGCTCTAGAACCATCTATACAGGATGACCTATCTGTGAACAAAGTCCAAGGTTCCGGTAGTTCTTCTGGTTCTGCTATGAGTTCATCAGGGGATTCTTCCTTCAGACGTTCCACGATAAAATCCGCCAATATTTGTCCTTTGATCGATATCCTTGGCCTGTATTGGATGTCATATCCTTCTAGCTCAAATTTCCACTTTAGCATCCTTCCAGTGATTTCTGAGTTTGACAGCAGTTGCTTTATCGGCTGATATGTGATTACAACAATTGCGTATGCTTGGAAGTATCTTTTCAGCCGCTTGCTTGCGCTGAGCAAGGATAACACCAGTTTTTCCATAGGGGTGTAGTTGATCTCCGGCCCTCGTAGGGCGCGGCTCACAAAGTACACTGGCATTTGCTTGCCCTCCCTTTCGGTCATTAAGACTGCACTGATAACATCCTTGGCCGCGGGTAAATACATGATTAGCTCCTCCCTTTCCTTTGGTGCGGTCAGGATTGGTAGATCCGCGATGAGTTTCTTCATCTGTCTGAAGGCTACTTCGGCTTCCTGAGTCCATTGGAAATCGCTCTTCTTTGTTCACTTCTTCAGGGTTTTGAAGAAAGGCAGTGATTTTTCAGCTGATTTTGACAGAAATCTGTTTAAACTTGCTAGTTTCCCGTTCAGCTTTTGTACATCTTTAAGGCATCCCGGAGACGGCAAGCTAAGGACCGCGTCTGCTTTGTCTGGACATACTTTCAGCCCGTTAGCGTTTACTTTGTAGCACAAGAACATCCCCTCCTGCATTCCAAATGTACATTTTTTTGGATTTAGCTTCATGTTTATTTGTCGGAGAGTTTTGAATGTTTCTGCTATGTCTCGGATAATTTCTTCTTCCGTGTGGCTTTGTATGATCAAGTTGTCGACATATACTTCCAGGTTGCGTCTGATATGCTTTTGGAACGCCCTGTCTACTAAACGTTGATAGGTTGCCACGACATTCTTTAGGCCGAACGACATCTTTGAGTAACATAATATCCCTTGGCTCGTGATGAATGATGTTTTTTCTTCATCCTCCTCTGCCATATTGATTTGGTGGTACCCTTTGTATGCGTCCAGGAAGCACTTGAAAGGGTATCCGCAGAGAGACTCTACTTTCCAATCTATCTCCGGCAGGGGATAACCATCCTCAGGAGATGCTTTGTTTAGATCTTTAAAATCCACACACATTCGCCAGCTCCCATTATGTTTCTTGACCATGACCGGGTTAGATAGCCAGCTGTGATAATGGACTTCTTTCATGATTTCGACATCTACCAATTTTTCCACTTCCTCTTGGATTGCTTTTGTAACATTCTGTATTTTTAGGTCATTTACGACGTCATATATTTCACTAATTAATTTTTTTTGCTCGTACGCGTTTACTTTTAATTTTAATACTTAAAATTAAATCGCGTAAACTAAAAATCAACAATTAACTTAAACGGACACCAAACGAATTAAAGTTTATGTCAAGCAAGCAATATATTATTTTTACGAAAGTAATAATCAACTTTTTATATTTTATTTTTATTGGTTGCGTAAAACGTTTACGTTTCGCAATTAAATACATTTAGGCATACCCGAAAGCACCAAAACTTTTCTACGCTTCAACAAATACCCACTTTTATACCCAATACCTAAAAATTTGACATAATATCTTATACATATATACATATCCGGATATATAGATAGAAAACACAAAGATATCTAACTTGAAAACATGTTTCCTTGATTTCATGGGATGTTCTCTAGTTTTAGGAACATTGAGATATTTTTCTCAAGACTTTCATGTACTCTTGACCAACTTTCCCTAGAAATCCTCATGGTGTCTTTTATGAATCTAGTCTTGATCTCATCTAAGTCCAAGAAGTATATAAGTAAAGTAGCTAGTAAGAAAGAACACACACTCTTCATTTCTAAGGTGAAAGTTCACAAAATCTCTTCTCCCTCCTCCTCTCTAGCTCACGGCTCAAAACCCTCAATATACACAACCCATATAAATTTTTCTACCACTTATACAAGCATACACACAACATATCTAAGACCTACTAAGATGGTTTGAAGGTTAGGTTAAGCCTTTACAAGTGTTGAAGCAAGATAAAGGAAGTTTGGGTTCTTTAGAAAAATTAGGGTTTCATTCTTGCAAGCTTGGTTTAAAAATCTAAACAAGGGTTTAGATTATATTTCTCATCATCATTCATCACTATAAGGTTATCTATAAACCTTTATGTCTTTACTTTTATCATTTTTATGTGTTTACATGTTCTATATAACTAAATCACCACTTAGGATATGTTTAACTTGTAAAAGTGGATTTTTCTTGTAAACATGATTTTATGAACTTGTACACATGTTATATGGATATAAATATGGATCATGAACTTTATAAAATGTAAGACAAGTATATAATAAGTATTGGATAACTTGTGGTATTTATTAAGTTGAAAAGTATAGAAAACAAGTTATAAAAATGAGCACACCTAAAGATTTCAAAAGGGGCTGTTGGATTTCGTATTTTAGACAGTAGGTTTAACACCTTAGAAAGATAGTACACCTCATGACGATTCCAAAATGATAAGAAACTCGAAAAACCGATTTATAACGAAAAAGATACGACGATTTCAAGTTTACGTTAAATATATACTTTTATAAAACTATTTTTATAAAAATTACTATTCACCACAGAAACTTATATTTTTAAAACATCATTAATATGATAAAACTTTTAAATACGAGAACGTACTCGAAAGAATCGCTAAAAACGGAGTTAAAACGAATAAGTTACGACATTTACGAGATTTACGATAACTAAATCTATAAAAATAAATATATAACTGTTATGAACAGTAAAATCACTATTCATCAGAAAAACTCAAATTTTGAAAATGTTATATTTTGATAACTCGTCTTAATACGAAGGCGTGGACGTAAGAAACGAAAGAAACGGACTTAAAACGAGAAAGTTACGCCAGTTTTACTAAAGTATACTTATAAACGTTTTTACTTTATAAATATGATTTCACTAAAACGATTAGATGGTGATGTAGCTATATAGAATTATATGTGGTATTAGTTAATCAAAGTACTATATTACTAGGGAGTTTCATAATGAGGCCTCTTCGGGGTGGCGTATCGACGAGTTGTTGGATTTACGATTTAAAGTGTCCTAGCTCCTCATACGTCACTACATGACCTCTTAATTATGATAGCCCGAACGATAGTATGATGAGCTATACGACCTATAAATAATCAAAGTGTTTAGTACTTATACGACCTATATTGGATTAGGTTGCCTTCGGATTCCTTCGTGACGCATTTTTCTATTGTGAATACTTGTTGATTACCATTCACTCGAGGTGAGTTCATAGCCCCCTTTTTACTACGTGATTGTTTTACAAAATCTACGGGGTGAATTACATTGCTTGTTTTACTATTGGACACAAGTGTTTTTCTAAGTGTTTTCAAAGTGTTTACAAAGTGTATGCTATCCAGATTACTGCCTGAATATTATTGCTAAGTTACCTTATTGCCGTGAAGTCCCTATTTATCATGAACCGTTAATTGCTATTGTAGTAAGCGCGAGTGTTGTGGATAGATCTATCGGGACTGACAATCCCCACCTTTCCGAAGAAAATTCGTAGGATGTTTGGCAGCATCTGTATTGAGAAAATTCGTAGGATGTTTTTGTAACATTTGTATCCGTGTTGGGGCACAAACCTCGAGTACTGGTTTGATTACAGTTTATTACGTTAGGGTTCAGTGCCATGAGCTTAGGGCAATAATACAATGTGTTGGACTATTGAATGTGTTTCATAATCTTGTGGTCCACGCTATTTCCTAATAAACCTATGAATTCACATTTTGTTGACGTTTTAGCATGTTTTAATCTCAGGTACTGAGGTATAAGCTTAGATGGAAGCCGTGACGGATATCTATTAGAGGGATTCTGATTTCTTAAATTCAATGAAACTTTTGTCTTATAAAATCTTAATGTCTTTTTAATAAAACTATGTGACCTAACGTGAAAACTCTGATCTTTTGTAATGACATCGAATGAAACTTATTTTTAACGTCCATTTAAGGTCGTTTTCTATATCTTGATTTTTGTACTTTGACGTAGCACCCCATTGTTACCTTTCCGCTGCGACCCGATTTTGGGGGTGTTACAAAAACCTTCCTGTTGGGAAAATAGATTGTAACAGACTTAATACAGGTAGTATAACAGTTAAGTCTGGTAGTAATAGTTAGTTCTGTTAGTATTGAGTTAATACTGGCAGTACTAAGTTAAGTCTGGCAGTACTAAGTTAGTACTGGTAGAGTAGCAGTACTAGAGTTAGTACTGGTCATAGTTAGTTCTGTTTATAGTTAAGTCTGTTTATGTAACAGAATAGTAATAGTTATCTTAGAGATATTTTAACGAGGAAATCATAGGAAAGGATATGTATTATCCTTTGACGTTTGTAAAGCCCATTAGGGTTTCCTTGGTGTATAAGAGGAACCCTAAGGCACAATGTTATGATGTACGTGATTGAAATATTCAATAGAAGCATAGAGCTTAATAGCAATTTAGTTTCTTCTTAATTCTTGTGTTAAAATTCCGCATTAACACTTGATATTCATAGTCAGTGTCTCTCATATAGTTGATTTGGATTTATCCAAGTTATCTATCGTCTTACAAAGGCTAGTCAGATCCTATACCAAGGACCTACAAGTGGTATCAGAGCCTTTAGAGGGACTCTGAGAAAGAAGAATCACTAGATCACAAACAAACACACTCCTACAATTCTATACAAAATGTCTCAACCTGCTAATGATGAGTTCTCACAACATCTTAGTGATGAAGAATCTACCATGAAGATTGCATCAGGCATGGTGCTGCACATAAACAACAACAAAGGTGTATCCTTAATCAACTGCTATTCTCAACTATCAACTCCAATCTGAAGAAGGAGGAGTATGATATATGGGCTATGGAGATGGAGCATTACCTTGAGTACATTGATAATGAAGTATGGAAGGTAATTCAGAATGGAAACTCCAAGAAGAGAATTTCAACTGGAAAGGATGGTATTGTTCGAGTACTTTCACCAGTTACTGCTGCAGAAATCAAGCTGTTGAAAAAGAAAGGAAAGCTAAGAATATCTTGCTGATGGCCATTTCAAAAGAACATATGAGAAGATTTCATGGAATGGATGTGAAAAGAGATATGGTGAAGCCATCAAACTAGGTTTGGTGGTAATGCTAATTCAAAGAAAATGCAGAAGGCTGTTTTCAAACAACAGTTTGAAGCATTAAAATATCAATTAGAAGGGTTAGAAAAGGGATATGACAGATTTCAACAGCTACTTTCTCAATTGGAAGCTCATGGTGCTGAAGTATCAACTGAAGATGCAAATCATAAGTTTCTCAGATCTTTGCCCCCAGCATGGTCCAATCTGGCAATGACAATGAGAACTAATCCAGAGATTGACATTTATCTATTGATTGATCGACAATACCTTAGAGTTTTTGAGCAAGAATTCAAGGTGCGGGGGGGGTTTCAAAAAACATCTTCAAGTGCTCAAAATGTTGCTTTTGTTTCACAAAGCAAAAGTAGCACTAATAAGGTTAAGTCTGGTTTTTCTAGTGCATACAGTTCTTGCACTCCTTCTACTTCTTCAACCAATATTCCTGAAAAAGAAGTTCTTGCTGGTTTTGCTGATGAAGTAATCTATTCCCTCTTTGCCAAACAATCAGAGGACTGGGACTTACTTCATGAAGATCTGGAACAAATTGATGATGTGGATATTGAAGAGATGGACATTAATTGGCAAATAGCAATGATTGCTATTAGAATGAAGAAGTTCTATAAGAAAACAGGAAGGAGAGTTCGCGTGGATGGAAAAACACCTGTTGGTTTTGACAAAAAGAAGCTTGAATGTTTCAATTGTCACACCCCCCCCCCCCCCTACCCCCCCCCCCCCCCCCCCCCCCCCCCCCCCCCCCCCCCTCATCACTGTGTCACTTGCTAGGGAATGTACATCAAAGGGGACACATGATGCGAAAGAAGAAAAAGAGACTCATTTTATCAACATCAAGAAGCTGGGAAGCAAGAGAAGAATCAGATGGGTTTGCTGACAATGGATGATGGGATTGTCAATTGGGGAGAACATACTGAAGCTGAAGAAACAAATCATGCACTTATGGCTATAAGCTCAAGCAATGAGGTAACTTTGTGTTCTAAAACTTGCATTGATTCATACAATACTCTTAAAACACTATGTGATGAACAAATGAATCAGTTAGGTGATCAAGAAGCACAAATACTTGCCTATAGTCAAGCTGTTAAGAAACTAGAAGCTCAACTTGTTACTTTTCAAAAACAGCAACTTTCTCTAAATGAAAAGCTTACCATTTCAGGCTAATGAAATATATGAAAAAGATGAAAAGCTTAAAAGATATAGGAGAATAGGAATGAAAGCTGTCAAGCAAAGGAACAATTGCAGAAAAGTAGAATATCATGGAAAGATTCTCTAAGAATCTTTGTATTAGTTTAATTGGATTCTGGCTGAGTTCAAATAGTAAAGTTGGTTAGGATTTGAAAATACAATCAAAACAATGTGGTTCTAAGTTTTGAGGAAGAATGAACTTTGTCTGTTTTTAAATGTTCAAAAAGAGGATGCACTAGGATGCTTCGTACAATAGATTTAAAAAGACCAATGATTTTAAAGGTTGTCCACATCCCTTAAGTGGAGATTATATTCCTAAATCACAAGAGGATAAATGATGATACTTTGTATGTTATGTAAAAGGTTCCTCAAAAACCTAAAATTAGTGTGTCAGATGACAATTCTTCTGAGCATTCTACCTGTCAATCAAATGACAGTGAAGGATCTTGTGGAAATACCTCTGAGCACTCTTTTGAGACTGAATCAGAAAGTTTAAGTGAACCAAATGAGATGTCTAAGTTAAGGTTGGGTGTAACTAATGAAAAAGATGTGTCTGCTCCAAAATCAAAAGAAGTTGAACCTAGTTGTGTCTCACACATAAAAACTCCTAGGCAACCACTCAAAGATAAAGAAACAATACCATTAAAGTTAATAGGAAGAATTAGAATGATATGATGGAAAGAGAACTAGGGGAAGGTTACTCTTTTACAAAGAAGAAATGTTTTGTTTGTGGTAGTCTAAGTCATTTGATTAAAGATTGTGACTATTATGAAAAGAAGATGGCAAGGAGAGGATTGCATACAGACCTTGATAAGGATGATTCTGAAGATTCAGATGAAGTTGGTGAACAAGAAGAGTCTGTCACAGGTACTAAAACTCTAATTAATCCTGTTCCTGTAGCTATGAAAATACCTAGTATAGCTACCTATAAGATCATCAAGCAAGGAGAAAAAGGAGTGTACCAAATAGTTAGGGAAGATGGAACTGATGTAGTGTACATTAATTTTGGTGCTATGCTGAAGGATATATCTAGAGATGATCTTACTGAGTTATATAGGATTGTGATGAATAGATATGGGATGGATGGACCAGAGGATAAGCTAGAGAAGGTATTTTGGAAGTATTTGAAGAATATGTTTGAAGAACCTCTTAGTACAGATCCTATATGGAGTGAATTAGGACATCAAAGGATCATAAGTTGGAGATATTATGATTCCTGTAGAGTACATTGTTTGAACTTAGAGTCAATGGATATATATATGTTAATTGAAAGAACATATCCATTATCTGGTGAGATGAAATTATATGCAAAGCCTGCTAGAATAAGAAACTACAGAGGAAAACATATGAAAATTGCTACAAAATGTTAAAAATGATGGAAAAGCAAGCTGGTATTAGGAAGTAGTGAAGTCTGAAGAGTTAGAAGTCTAGGATAGAGATGAGAAGGATAACACTTGGTGGAGGTGCTATGCACTAACACAACAAATGGTTATCAGTTCACCATGTCTAATCAACATAAGGACTGGCTAGTCCAGGAGCAAACGGCTCTTGGTAAAATACTTCTCAAAATCTGGTTTCTAATGGTGAAACTTGCAAATAAGTTGTATGGTTTTTAACTCACCATATCTGTTTAAGTGAAGAGTTGGCTAGCCCACAAGTTTATGGATTATGGTAAAGGCTGTGGAAAAAACCATAAAACTAGTCCAAAGATTATGGCTTATGGAAAGGACAAATTGCAAATCCTTATTAGATGGTTGACACTTTACCAAAAAAGTGGATGGTATTCAACTCACTGCCAAGTTTTATTGTACAAGAGTTGACATGGTTCCATCACATGGAATTTACATTTTTAGGGGCCAAAGGATTGACTAGCCTGAGCAAACGGATACAGCGTAAAGGCATATCTAAATCGTTTACTGGCTGTAATGGTTTGCCCAAAAAACCATATGGTTATTCAACTTACAATGTTTCTTTGTATGAGAGTTGTGAAATGGTGGGTGGGGTTGTTTTTTAGTTAACCATGGACATGCACCTTTCTGGTGGCCAAAGGACTGACTACTCTAGAGTGAATGGCTAACTGGTAAAGAGACATCAAATCCATTTAAAAATTTTCAATGATTCACCTCTCATAGGAGTTAACACACCTAGAAGTGATGAGAATAGACTGAAACTTTATGATTTGATGTACATAATTGTCAATGTTGCTGATATGATGGATTGCTGAAGAGCTTTGAAGAATAGTTGCTGCAAAGATAAAAAGAGAAGACTTGAAGTGTTGCAGATCAAGAATAACTTAAAGAATACTATTTAATACTATCCTCAAGAAAGCTTAAAGTATTTAAAGTAAAGATCAAGAATGTATTGAAGGAACTTGAAGTTCACAAGTGAAGATCAAGTTAGGGGAGGATTATTGGGAAATAGATTGTAACAGACTTAATACTGGTAGTATAACGGTTAAGTCTGGTAGTAATAGTTAGTTCTGTTAGTATTGAGTTAATACTGGCAGTACTAAGTTAAGTCTGGCAGTACTAAGTTAGTACTGGTAGAGTAGGCCAAGTACTAGAGTTAGTATGGTTCATAGTTAGTTCTGTTTATAGTTAAGTCTGTTTATTTAACAGAATAGTAATAGTTATCTTAGGAGATATATTAGGAAAGGATATGTATTATCCTTTAAGGCGTTTGGTAAAGCCCATTAGGGTTTCCTTGGTGTATAAAAGGAACCCTAAGGCACAATGTTATGATGTACGTGATTGAAATATTCAATAGAAGCATAGAGCTTAATAGCAATTTAGTTTCTTCTTAATTCTTGTGTTAAAATTCCGCATTAACACTTGATATTCATAGTCAGTGTCTCTCATATAGTTGATTTGGATTTATCCAAGTTATCTATCGTCTTAAAAAGGCTAGTCAGATCCTATACCAAGGACCTACACTTCCTTTGCGTTAGTTTAAGTTTAACTAGAATAATTAGTATTAAAACTAGATAAGTAAAATACCAGTAGAATTAAGAGTTAACTTTCCACTTTACCTGTGTACTCACGAAACTCCTACGCTTGATACTACCTAAGCTTCTTCTGATCGGGGTACAAATGCCGTTAGGAGTGTTATTTTTAGGTATAGTCGGAATAAAATAAATAGTAAACTTGATAACAAAAATAACACCTACACAACGACACATCAAGTTTTTGGCGCCGCTGCCAGGGAGTGTGATTGTTTAATTCCTTATTTTTATTGGTATTTTTAGTATAAATTTAGTTTTGTCTTTCTGCTGTCTGTTGTTATTTATTAAATACGGCGTATCCATTTTCTTTGAATACAACGTATTCGACATCAAACGTCGATACGACGTATCTAGGTTACTGAATAAGACGTATCGACTGTCTGATACAGCAGCAGTTTTAGTTAGCTTTCTCGTTTAGTTTTCTAGAATAATTTTACTTTGAATTATGTCTTTTTTTTTTCAGGTATCATTTTTAGGGAGCCTCCTTACTTGTTTGACTACCCTATGAGGAGGTTAACTATGGAAGAAATATTAGGTAAATTCATTAATGAAGGTAGACGTGAACATGGGGAGATGGAAATATGCATTAAAGAATTTAGAACCACCAACGAGCTTTTGTTAAAAACACAAAGCAACTTATTGAGTGAGCTGGTGATCGAGGTGAACGAATTATCAATGGTTATGAGTAATGTTTTGATTCCAAAAAATGAGTCAAGAAGTGACAACTAGGGGAGAAGGATGATGATTTGAAGGCCACCCTATAGTGAAGAATTTAGTGAAACTAGGAATTCGACAAGAACAAACCCTTTTAGGAAATCTGAAACAATTGATATTAATATTCCGTTTATCGAAGCCCTAGTGCAAATACCAAAATACGCTAAAAATCTAAAGAGTTTACTAACGAATAAATCCAAACTTGAAGAAGCTCGTATGAAGACAATAAACGAAAGATGATCAACTGACTTGCTCAACAAACTACCAATAAAATAAAAAGACCCGACGAATTTCACTAACCCTGGTCAAGTATTGGAGAAACATAAGGAAGCAAAAGAAATTTGATTACACAACAATCCGCACTCATCTAGGTTAGAGAATCCACATATGGAGGTGTTAACTGAAAGGAAAATTGCCGATGAATTCTTTGACGAACATTTAATGGTGCTAAAATCAAAGTCTAAAGACGATGAGCCATGGTATGCGGATTTCGTTAATTATATTGTTGGAAAGGTTGTTCCCCCAAATTGGATCTTCGAAAAAAGAAAGAGGTTTTTTTCGCAAGTCAAGACTTACTTCTAGGAGGAACCTTATGCATTTAAACTGCGTACGGATATTATAATGAGAAGATGTGTGGCTGGAAGTGAAACCCTCGAAATTCTAGCGCATTGTCATTCAGGACCTACTGGTGGGCATCATAGTGCTAATGTTACCGCAAAGAAGGTTTATGAGTCCAGATTTTATTGGCCTAATGTCTTTAAGGATGCTAATGAGTACGCAAGATGATGTGATGCATGTTAAAGATCGGGGAACATATCTTCAAAGAACAAAATGCTTCAAAATAAAATTCAAGTATGCGAAGTCTTTGATGTTTGGGGATTAGATTGTATGGGACAGTTTCCTGAATCTAGAGGTAATAAATACATATTGGTGGCTGTCGATTATATGTCCAAATGGGTTGAAGCTCAAGCATTACCTACGAATGATGTGCGCGTTGTGGTTAAAATTTTTAAGACAGTTATTTGCTAGGTTTGGAATTCCTAAAGCTTTGATTTGTGATAGAGGGACACATTTTTGTAATTCTTAGCTTGAAAAAGCTTTACAAAGATATGGTGTGACTCACAAATTATCTATGACATATCACCCTCAATCTAATGGATAAACTGAAGTTACTAACAGGGCTATTAAGCGTATCCTAGAAAGATCAGTAGGGTACAATCCTAAAAGATGGTCAGAAAAACTTAACGATGCATTGTGGGCCTTTAGGACGGCCTACAAAACACCGATGGGGTGCACACCTTTCAGATTAGTTTATGGGAAAGCATGCCATTTACCCATGGAAATCGAGCATAAGGCACACTAGGCATTAAAACAATGTAATATGGATTTAACGATTACTAGCGGAAGTCATCTTATGCAGCTTAATGAGTTAGCTGAATTGAGAGATGGTGCTTATGAGAATACTAGAATTTACAAAGAACGTACCAAGAAATGGCATGATTCTAGACTTTGTGGTGATAAAGATTTTAAGGTAGGCGATCAAGTGCTACTTTATAATTCTTGTCTGAAGATGTACCCTGGAAAACTCAAGTCGAAATGGAGCGGTCCAAACATTGTTAAAATCGGGTTCATATGGGTTATAGAAAATCACAGACAGGTGGTGTAGCTTCAAGTCAATGGGACAATGATTAAAGAAATATTACGAAGGTAACATTGGACAAAGAGGGATATGAGGTATAGGAGTTCGAGAATTGGTATAACGTAAGTGAAGGGAGCTAACTTAAAGTCTTCACATAAACTAAGTGCTCGCCAAGAGACAACCCGGAATTTATCTTTTTGTTTTCGAATCTGTCTTCCCAAACTATCCATACGGTGTATCGAACCCATATGGATATGGCGTATGGATCTGTCTAGACATTATCAGTCTTTAAATTTAGTATTTATTTTCCCACACTTTAATTATTAATTATATTTACAGGATGCATACGGCGTTTACTTGGGTTTGGATATGGTCGTATTGGACTACCTGTCAGTATGTCGTTGTTTATTTTCCGCATTGTAAACCGATATAGAGTTGCAGATTGTCTTATAATCTTTTATGCATGACCTTGCTATAAGGAAATCAACAATATGGTATACTCTAAAAAAGACGCGTGTGTTGAACTTTAACGGGCATTCTGACGCCTCATCAACACACTTTTGCTCAAAAACTCAAAATGGAGAATCACCTAAAGCAACATATTAGGGAAGTTCCTCATTCTAATTCTATTTCCCATTTTCTTTAATTGCTTTATCTATACAACGAGGACGTTGTATAACTTAAGTATGGGGATGGAGAATTAGAACGTACTTGTCTTCTTTTTTTTACAAAATAACATGCAAAGTGCTCAAATTGGCCAAAATTTAAATTGTTTTAGCATGACTCTGTAAAAATCACTAGTTACATTACCTAGCACACTATAACCCTTGATACACATTGTAAGAATTAAGCCTATTCCGTTTCCAACTGTCTACTAAATTCCACAAATTTATGAGTGTGCTGGTGATGTAGTGGACTTTAGAACTTGGCCTGGTATATCACTCGAGACCGCCATGATTAGTACTATGGATTTAGATGGAAGAACATGTTCAACTGATAAATTTCTAGGATTAAACCAAATAGCCTACATGTCGTAAAAATAACTAACTTCACTGGTTAGTTAACTCCCGTGTAACCCTTGATTACTCTCATTTTTAGAGTAAAATCCCCTAGAACAACCTGTTGAGCCATTCCTTTCTTTTTGTACACCATATTATATGTTTCGTTACACCTTTGCACCTTAGCCTACCGTGTAGATTAAGCCTATTTCTCTATGTTGCTAGTTGCTTTCGTGTAAAGTTTTGTATTTCCTGTGTCAAAGTGAAATTTTTCTATCTCTATAATGGTCGGGAAATTGCACAATGCAATGGGAAAATTATGTAGCTCGTAAGTTTCGCTACTTTTCGCAATTATGAATTATGTTCGAAGAAAAAAAGTACTACAAGAAAAAGATTATCCGGATGAGTTATGATAGTGAAGACGGTGGAATTAAACCGAGATTTATGATGTATTGTTGAAAAAAGGGAAAAAAGAGAAAAAGCAAAAAAAAGAAGGAAGAAAAATAGTCGGTTCAAAAGAAGTTTATACCGAAGGAATCACTTAGAAGGATCGATTATTCGTTGATACGTTACAAAAATCAACAATGTAAAGTTTTGTAAAAAGTGGCCGATATCACCACTTGTGTAAAAGTATGTAAAGAGCGGGATGTAAGGGAAGTTGACCGTTATGGGAACGTCATCGAGGCGTCTGTCTTTATGTTCGAGTCTTTGTCATGGAACAGTCGGGGGGAAGTTACTAGCAACCGTACCTCATTTGTTAGCTTAATCTATTTGTTTCATGAATTTTACTTAACACCTATTTTACTTCCCTTTCTTAGCAACTAACCTTTGTGTCTACTCGAACGAGGACTTGTTCGAGCATGCATGTATATTTTGTCATTACGACCATGTATGCATGTCTCAGCTGCCTTGTTGTATGATGACTTTTGGTGAATGTTAGAAGCTCCCTACCCTATATCATTCTTCATCCTAACCACTAGTTAAACACGAACAGGGATGTGTTCGGATTGCATATGTCTATTCTGTCATTACAGCCGTGTAGGTATGATACAACTGCCTTGTTGGTGTGGTACTTATGGTAAAAGACCATTGAATGATCAACCGTAAGCCTTCTTAACCCAATTTAGCTTTTGACTTTTTATTCCTCAATTTAGTGGTGGAGATGTGTATCCTTGCCAAGCCTATGATACAAAGCTAATCACGACCGAGCAATTAAGCGTACTACTTAAATATTGCACCCTAGATTAGTTGAGTGATCTGAGTGTTTTCATTTCCATATATCGTGAGGAGTCGGTTCATGTACTGGTGATTAGGAAAAAATCGATGACTTAAACAGAAAATACCCAACTCCGGTCTATGGACACATTTCATAAACTAAAAATTTTTGCTAAAGTCTACTTGAGGGAAAGTAGGATTCTTGGGCGGGATATTTGTTGACATCAAAATAATGTCACTTTTTTATATCATTTATCCCATCTGTTTTACCCACTTTATATACTTATGCATTATTTAGTACTTAAATTGCTAAAGTTGATAAGCGTAATTCTGGGAGTGTTTTTTGAAGAACAAGCTAAAAGGCGCATAATATGGAGCTAAAACGAAGATATTTGAAGATTGCTGAATTCTGACCAATACGCCATATCCAACAAAAGAGATATGACGTATCAGCGCATGGACTTCACAAATAAACCACCAAGGATCAAGACCCAATACGCCGTATCGGGGACATTTAATACGCCGTATTCACTAGTCAACAGTAAAAGATATTTAGATTTATTATCAGTCAACAGTCAAAATCCGTAATTATAAAATTAATGATGAACTTGGTCCTTACTCCAAGGAATTTCCTTATACGCCATATTGACTGCATTCAATGCGGTGTATTCACCCTTTTTCAGAGTCTATAAATACCAAACTCCAATATGAGTTTTATTATGCTTTCAGCCACCAAGTTCGATTTCTAGAAGATTTATGAAGCCAAGAAGGTCTGAAAGAGTCTAATAATGGGAAAACTTATGTTTCTCTACACCAACTATACGTGTTCGAGTTAACATTTGTTAAATCGTTCATCTATGTTTTTGTGTATTGTTTTAATGACTAGCGGGCTATAAACCTTTAGGTATTAGCCATGTTTATGATAATATAATGTTTTGATTTGTCTTTATATCGATTGTTCTTTATTCGTTGCATGTTGATTATGTTTATCACTTCATACCCCGTTTATGTGCTTAGATTATAGTTTTTTCCTATCAATTCAACTGGGTCTAGTCCTACAGTTTTGTGCGCTGCACTTCGGTGTTGTTTCGGGCGTAGACTAAGAGTCCGTGATGGAACTTATAAAGCTTATTATATAATAGAAAATAAGCTCACCAATAGAAAGCCCCTGTTTTGATCTTTGGTTAAGTGATAGGTAGACTAAGCGGTGACTTAGGATTACACATAACGTCCTGTTTCCATAGGTAGTTAAGTGGGTGTGGACTACTAGTATATGAATTTCCATTAAGCAGTAATTTGGTAAAGCCTCCATGAGCTAGGATTCAATATAACCACCAATATAGTTTCCTAGATAGATTATAATCAACGGTGTGAGCTTTATACGGGTTTAGGTTAATTGTGACAGGATTAACTAGCAACCTAACTTTGGAATGATATACCACCAACGAATTAATACAATCATTCCACGAATAGACAATCAAGGCATATTATTAGAATAAATTGGCTAATACGTTTTTCTCGCATTTGATCACTTCTCAATCTTTTGTTAATCTCTTGTGTGCGTTATTAGTTATCACTTTAGGATAATTAGAACTAAACTCGTGCCAGTCTCTCAGGCTGAAAACCCTCCTTTGCGTTAGTTTAAGTTTAACTAGAATAATTAGTATTAAAACTAGATAAGTAAAATACTAGTAGAATTAAGAGTTAACTTCCACTCTTAGTGATCGACATCCTACTTACCAACTAAGCTACATTTGATCGGGTACACTGCCCGTTAGAGTGTTGTTTTTAGGTATAGTCGGCATAAAATAAATAGTAAAACTTGACAACAAAAATAACACCTACACAACGATACATCAGTTGTGTTTTGTATGCCCAGACCAATAGGATCACAAGTGACACCTGTCCTTACCCTTTGATTATGAGCTTAGTTGGACCGGCAGGTGACCCGATAATTGTTCAACCAGTATTGTTCTTAATTAATTGGTATTGATTTTGGTACTGGACTACCGGTGTATAAAACAACATCAAGCAATAAGTGGGTAAAGTCTCGATGGGCTAGGGTATTAACAAGATCACCACTGCTTTAATTCCCTATGATGATTATAATTAGATTAATAGATGCTTTATGCGGATGCGTTAATCGTGATAGGATTGTTTGTATCTAGGTCTTAGGAAGAAGTAACGCCTAAGTCTTAAGAATGATATGCCGTCTCAAAATAAGTAGCCATTGCACTAAACAAACAAATCAACATTTAATCGGATTTAACATGGTTAATACAGTTTTCTATTATTTGGCTTGTACCGTTCCTTTATCTTGTGATTATTTGATTTCGTGTTTAGAATTAATCTTTGTTACCACTAAACATGTACCAGACTCTCAGGCTAAAAACCCTCCATTACCACTAGTAAATATGTACAACATAGGTTTAACTAGTAATTAGACTAATCTAGATAGATTAAAATACTAATAGAATATTAGATTAATGTTCGCTCTTAATGTTCGACACCCTACTTACCGCGAAGCTACATCTTGACCGGGTACACTACCCGTTAAAGTGTTGTCTTTAGGTTTGTCGGCTAAATATAAATTTAAAACTTGATAATCATTAAATAACAACCTACGCACAACGACACATCAAGTTTTTGGCGCCGCTGTCGGGGAATGAATTGTTTAATCTTTATTCTTATTAGTATTTCTAACCTTTAACTTGCTTAGTGTAAATTAATTTATTTCTGATTGCTAATTATGTAATTTAATTATGTGTTTAATTTATTGCATTATTTAATTGTGTTTTGAAAAGTATTCTATTTAGATTGATCACCTGATACGGCGTATCCACTAGTTGGATGCGGCGTATCTAACCTTTTGCTCAGGACATCGTATTGTCTTTACAGTCTAAATGGAGTATCTGTTCTCCCAAATAATACGACATATTCTGTAAACTCAATACGGCATACTGCTATTCAACAGACACATATGGCGTATTCTGATCAATAGAATACAGCGTATTTGTTATCTGATACAGAACTAGTATTAATTTTTTACATTCGGTTTTCTGTTTTGTTTTATGTTTTCTCTCCTACGAGAGCACATCCTACTGACCGTTTATGCATTATTGTTGGGAATTATAGTTTTCCCCCCCCTCCCCACCACCCTTACTTAATTACCGTTAGTTATAAAGTTAGTACCGATAGTTATAGTTTGTACTGTTAGTATTAGTTTGTACCGTCTGTACAAAATAGTTAGTTCCGTTTAAGAGATATACTTAAGATATTATAGGAAAAGATATGCATTATCTTTTACGTGTTTTGTAAGTATGTTAGGGTTTATCCTTGGTGTATAAAAGGATAACCTACAGCATTAGAAAAGTTTCTCTCTCACCTAAAAAGTATTCTCTAGTTAGTAATATGTAACGTTTAGCAGATTAATACAAAAAGTTTAGTTATCAATATTCATTGTTCTTCTTAGCATTATAAGTTAGTTTCCGCATAACTTATAGTGTTCATAGTCATTGTTTCTCCTGTAGTTTGTATGGATCTATCCATATTGGCTACAACCCTTAACATGGTAGAAAGATCTATATTGTATTAGGATCTACAAGTGGTATCAGAGCTTGTAGAGAAACTCTGAGTAAGAAGAACTAAAACCCACCAGTTATAAACCTCTACCTTACAAATCTAATCAATGGCTGGATTAGATGAGGTATATCACCCACCACCACCAACCACCACAATACAAACCTACACACAAACAAACCCCTCACATTGTCTCAACCATCAAACTCCCTATTCTTAAGAAGGGAGAGTATGACACATGGGCATGAAAATGGAACATTATTTGGCCCATACAGACTATCTTATCTGGGAAGTCATTCAAAGAGGCAATGGTCCTGTGAGTGTCTCAATAGATACAAATGATGTAATAAAGGTTTTGCCTCCCAAGACTATAGAAGAAATTTTAGCCAGAGAAAGAGAAAGAAAAGCAAGGACCACCTTGCTTATGGCTTTACCAGAAGATCATCTTGCTAAATTTTATAAAATGACTGATGCAAAGAGATGTAGGAAGCTATCAAATCTAGATTTGGTGGCAATGATGAATCAAAGAAGATGCAGAAGTATATTCTAAAGAACAGTTTGAGGCTTCTCTGTATCAAACTAAGAAGGGGCTCATAATGGCTTTGAAGGTTTCGGAGTCATTCTGAGTCAACGAGAGATTCAGGTGCGGCGTCTCACGGATGATGGCAAATCAGGAAGTTCCTTAGGTCTATTTACCTTCTGCCTGGTCTCAAGTTTCCTTAATCATGAGGACCAAACCAGGAGTAGACAGTCTCAGTTTTGATGATCTGTATAATAATCTTAAAGTCTTTGAGTCTGATGTTAAAGGCTCTACTACATCATCCTCGAGCAACCAGAATGTGGCATTTGTTTTTGAGAACACTAGCAGTACTAATGAAGTTAGTACTGGTTATGGTGTTTCTAATTCTTCTGGTCATAACTCACAAAACGAACATCCTTCATCATACTCTTTCCTTGCTAATCAATCCAGTTATCTACATTGGATCATAAGGATCTGGAATAACTTGATGAGTTAGATTTGGAAGAAATGGATTTGATGAATTTGATCTAGAAGAAATGGACTTAAAATGGCAGGTGGCCATGATCTCTATGAAAATTACGAAGTTCTATAAAAATATGGAGAGAAGGCTAAATTTTGATGCAAAAGAACCAGTAGGATTTGACAAACCCAAACTTGAATGCTACAACTGTCATAAGAAAGGACACTTTGCCAAAGAATGCAGATCCAATGGGAATTAAGAAAGTAGAAGAAGAGATGCTTAGAACTCTAGGTATAAAGCTAAAGATAATGGAACAAGACCTGGAACGCAAGAGGAAACCAAAGCTTTGGTAACTCTTGATGGAGATGGTGTTGACTGGACCAGTCATTCAGAAGATGAGCAAGACAACCACGCTTTCATGGCTTACAGCAGTTCAAGCTCAGACACAGAGGTAACTTTTTGTTCAAAAGAGTGTAAAGAATATTATGCTAAACTTAAAAATTATATGATGAACAGAGGAAACAACTTAGTGATGCCAGTATAGAAATAAAGACATATACTCTAGCTTTAAAGAAAGTAGAAGCATAATTAGTTGCTCATCAACAAAATCAACTTTGGTATGAAGAAAAAATTAGGTTTATGAAGATTGATTTAGATGATAAAACTGATGTGCTTACATACCATAAGAAACTATTAGCAGAAGCTGAAAAAGAAAAAGAAGAATTAAAAGCTAAAATAGTATATGGCTCAACTTCTAAAAATCTTAATATTCTGCTAAAAAGTCAAATGAGTGCTAGGGATAAAGCTGGGCTTAGGTAAGGAAATCAAATAAATAAAGGTGTGTTAAGTTATGAAAATGAAGTTTTTGGAAGTTTGTTTAACTGCAGGTCTAGTGATACAGAAGATAGTCCTATGAATAATAGATATGCAGATGGAATGCATGAAGTTCCCCCTCCAATAACAGGGATATACATCCCTTCTGGACTTGATACAGAAATAGATGACTCACAATTTACATATGGTCTAAAGCAATCTAAACCTAGTGAATCTGATGCTAGGAGCAGTGACTTTATTTTTGCTTCTTGTACAACTCTACACTCTTAGTGTAGAAACAAATGAATCTGTACCTAAACCAGTTGCTAATGAACCCAAAGCTGTTAGTGACCCTAAAGTTTGGTCTGATGCTCCTATCATTGAGGAGTATGAATCAGATAGTTTGATGAAGATAGGCTCTAACCACAAAAGAACAAGAAACCACCTAGTTTTTCTTTTGTTAATACTGTTAAGCAGTAAAAAAAACTCCTAGGCAATGTAGTTGATAATCACAGAAAGCTTTTAAAGAACAAAGGGAATTGTTGATAGTGCTGCTTATTGGTAATTGGAGGCTTATAAAATGGTACTAACAAATTTGGTGCTGCCAGGCAAAATTTGGATGCTGACAAGCAAATTTTGGGTGCTGCCAGCAAATTTTGGTGTTGCCAGCAAAAGTTTGTGTTGTTTCTTACCGTTACACTGTAAGCGAGCCTGAACAAATTTTTTTCCTTAAATTAAATATAACCGTTGAGATAATTTCCGCCAACAAGTAGCTTATAGGGGTTAAATATTGAAAATTCTTGATCCTTTTTCTATAAACACAGCTTTTATTCTCTAAAAAAAGATAGATCGAGATTATTCAGTTCGTCAAATCAAACCCTAAAGCAAATCACTATAAATCTCAATTCCGTTTACCAATCACTCATCACCCTCCGAAATCGATCATATCCCACATCTTAATCCATCTATTACAAGTTTCTATGGCGAATTTAGAGTTTGTCGATCAACATAACATGGTCGCGTGCTTAGAGAAGACAGAGGGAAACTAAAACGATTTATATGAGATAGTAGACTTTACTCTTCTTGCTTCATTCGATTCATCATCTCTCATTTAAGCCACTTACTATACTTCCAACATTGAACAGTTTTGGAAACATACCAGTTCCCAAAACAGTCAATGATGAGTGAAACAGATTAATGCTAGAACTGTTGATAGCATGAGCAGTTATAGTAACAGAGGCATCAATAAGAAGTTCTCTTATTTTTAATGATGCTGATGGTACTGCTTGCCTAACAAATGAAGCTATTTTTCAAAACCTTGCATTGATGGGCTATGAGGGTGATTTTAATAAACTAACTTTTCAAAAAGCTCTATTTTCTCCTCAATGGAAGTTTCTGATACATACCATTATGTGACAACCCAAGAATTTCTGTTTAATAAGTTAGCCGTTTCCGTGTAGTAATTTGAATTTTTAAAAGTTTCGTTTAGCTTTACCGTTTAAACGGGAAGTTGTTTCGTTATTATCTGAGAATCGTCTCCGGGAGCGAACCGGGACACCAAACGTTGTAGTATTTTGGCAATAGCCACGTTTTTATGTTTTAAAGCAATATTTAAAATTTTATAATTTTTCGTGATGCCGTTACTCGTTTCGTTATTTACGTGTTCCGTGGAATTTAACTATACTTTGTTATGTATGCAAGACCTTTGGAAATTAATTCATATCTAGCACTAGTGATCCTATAAAGTGGGAAATTATTTTTGGTCCCCCTTTTTGCCTTATCATAACCGGTTACACACATGCATGTATACATAGGATTCAAAAATTTGAAATCAAAGCACTAGACAAGCTAGCATGGTTAGAGGAAAGAACTAGTACTAACTCTCTTGTGATTTGAGGATCATTTTGGTCCCCTTTGTGCTTGTCCTTGCCACCGAAAACACACACACACCCACATAGATTCCAAGTTTAAAATTTTGTTTATAAACATATCACCATATTTCATTTGCCATCACTTCCACACAACCACACTATACTCTTATCTTTATTTCTTCTTGGTTCGGACTGCACCATCAAGCACACACACTCCATATTTTTTTTCAAACTTGATGTCCTATTGTATCCGGGTATTTTAATAAACAACATTTTGGGTTTGTTCTTAGTTTCTATTCACTCTTTCGTCGGTGTTCCCTTTAAGTCAAGCTTTACTATTTCCATAAACAAGTTGTACTTTTGCATTCGTATGATCATCCCGAACAAGGTGTACAAAGTGGATCGTTGTGAAAATCATTATCTAGTTTTCTATAAAACTACAAGTCCTTTAAAGTTAAATATTCTCGGTTTATAAAAGAAGACATAAAAAGTAGTTGTACTTTTGCATTTAAAAGTACATTGTGACTATGTTGAATTAAAATTGCTATTATTACGGCTATATACGATTATTTAAAGATTATCGTATGTTTGTAAAATTCGTTGGCGAGAATTAAGTTAGATTGTTGGATTTGTTTGTAAGCGTAATTTGTTGAACGACGAAGAGGTTTCAGTTTAGAACAGATTGTTGGCGATATATTAGGTGATTGTCGAAAATAGATCGATATTATACTTTATGAGTCCACTAAAAGAATGTACTTTGTCAAACGGATATCTTCACGTGGTCAGAGGTTTATCAAATTGGAAAGGAACGATATTTTTAGAAAGGTCATGCCGAAATTTCGTAAACTTTATAAAAGCGTCGAAAATATACTTTTATTATCAAACTTATGATAAAATGTAGAAAAACGTAAGTGTCGAGTTTAGGTCAACATTTTTAGTTATTGAGTCAACAGTGATGTGTCGGGACACTAAAAGACGAAATATACTAAAAGATGAAATACACTAAAAGACGAAATACACTAAAAGACGAAATACACTAAAAGACGAAATACACTAAAAGACGAAATACACTAAAAGATGAAATACACTAAAAGACGAAATACACTAAAAGACGAAATACACTAAAAGACGAAATACACTAAAAGACGAAATACACTAAAAGACGAAATATTTTCTAAGATGTTTTGAAGTGTCGAGACTTGTCAAAACTTATAACTTTCGAAAGTACGTTTTAAAAAGGGATACGCCGTGTCTACTCGTGCTCGGATGATCAGTTCTTGCGTTAAGCGTTATTCGTTGTACATCATTCTTAAACGACGACTATATGATAGGTTGTCGCTAGAACCGTGAGATTCATTTTCACTTGATTGATTCCTTTTGATCCACTACCCGTATAAGGTGAGTTCATAGCCCCACTCTTTTACTCGTTTTGAATAAATGTTTTATAACTTGGGGTGAGAAACATTGCTTGCTTTTAAAACTGGACACAAGTACTTTACGTGAGATTTTCCCTGTTTACGTGTTGCCTAAGTAGCTGTTAGACCACTACTGCCCGAACTATCATGAACTGTCAATCTCTTGACTGGAGGACCGGTCGAGGGAGCGCGAATGAATAAATAGATCTATTGGGACTAATTATCCCTATCCGGGTGAGTAGCGCTCACTACCCACGGGGCGCCCGATAAACGGATATATGTCATGTCGTACTGGTTAGGTTGTCTTTGGTCGGACACCTGGAAGGGCACACAAATACTTATAGCAATGTACATGCTAACATGCGTAATTAGCTTCAGTGTCATGAGCTTAGTGCAACGTAAATACCTTTTTATGTGAAGTTGTATTTGTTATAACTGTCGCATACGTGTTGATATCTTGTGGTCCACTATAATAACGTTTGAACTAAACCTATGAATTCACTCAACTTTATGTTGACGTTTTAAGCATGTTTTTCTCAGGTGCTTAGCATGGATGTTGTTGATTGACTTATGTGAAGTCTATTTGCCTGTACCGGTTTACCAGAGATTTATCTATGTCTTTAAATACCGTTGTTGAACTTATTTAAGCTTCCGCATTTTAACTTTAAATCTTTTGAATTTAATCGATGTAAAACTTATTATTATTATTTTAAAACTTTGCAACGGTGTTTATTTTCAAAACGTACCCTTAGAGGTCGTTCTTTATGCTTTGTACTTGAGATGCGCAATCAAGTCACGCCTCCGGACACGTGTTCCGTCCAGGCCCCGTCTGGGGGTGTGACAAAAAGGTGGTATATATTGCATCTAATTTAATAGATGAATAGTACATTGCATAGACGGATATTACATTGATGAAATTTACGGGTTTTTATAGATATGTTGCATTAATGAAATGTGATGCATCTATTTATTTTTAGTTTAGATGTGTAGTATAGTATATTTTTACTATCTATCAAAAAATCTGTGTTATATATGTGTTGCATGGAAATCAAAAGTATGTGTTTAATAGGCGTTGCATTTGTAATCATATTAATTTATGATTAGTCTTCAATAAAAATGTTAATGGCGTAAATTACATAAATTTGAAAATAAGGCCTCTTTACAAGAGTGTGCCACAATAGTGGTATTTCCCCATCATCTTTTTCATGATGATCTAAAAAGGGAATATTTAACGATGAAAGATTTGTTAAATCTCGCTATAATTGTATGCCAACTGGGTTGCTAAAAGATGTGTATTCGAGAGGATACCTTTGGTTTAAACTCGATATACATCTGGTTTGGGATGTGAAACAGAGGGGTTTGCTTTGCCAAGAGTATTCCCTATCACCATATCCGGTATAGTTGTTGGGTACATCATCACGGGGAAAACAAAGCTCACCATTACCCTGAAGGCAAAAAGAATAAAAATAAAATAAAAACAAATGTAGTAAAATTTTTGTTTAGAGATTTATATGTGTGTTTTTGTTGATTGATTTGATGCAATGAGATTTATTTATGATGAATGAGTGAAAGAAAAAGTTGCATGTTGCCCGTTAAAACCATTTGGGGGGGGGGGGGGTTTGGTTATTCAATTTTGGATATTCAAAATTTTGGATGACAATTTTATATATTCAGATATCCAAAATATCTCAAAACTATTTTTCCTTCGCTATTTACATTCTTGTTTTTGTTGCTTTCAAACCAACATCAATGCTAAGCTACGAATTCAGATTCAATAAGAAAGATGAAAATAAGAAACTAATTTTAACTGTAGATAAAAAGGGGATTTTGAAATTCAACTATATTAAATCAAAATCCTAAACACCCTATGGTTCATTCTTTAAACTTGCATTACATCAAAATCAGTGTAACAAGAATACTAAGTGAACTCTCACTTGCATATGTTAACCTAAACTTATTCAAGCAGTTGCACAAACACATAACTTGTAATAATAACATGAGGAGTTTAATTAAGTCAAATCTATACAGTTGCTAGCTCGATTAATAATAACATTTGATCTTCCGAACCCATAATTACTAGAGTAATAATTTATTTATTAGTTATTACTACTTGTTTCATGATTCACCTTCAACCTAAAACTATAATTGCTGTTACAATTGTAGTGATGGGATTTTTAAAATGTAGCAACAAAGTAGGTTAAAAACTTACTATTTTGCCTTGTGCCTTAGCTTCCGACACCTTTCTCTCCCAAGCATCTTTTGTAGTGACGAGGGTCACGTTACCTCCCGCAAACTGAGGATGACTTTCAGTCTCATCTTCTTCGGGTTGGGTCTACAAATATTTCCTTTTTTATAAAAAAAACAAGTGATCATCCTATTTAACCAACCTGAGTGAAGTACACGAAATATAAAAAAGAGAGAATAAATTTGTTTGTGTCAAAGGAAGGAGGGAAGGATTGTGAAGCTATGTATAAGGTTGTAAAAATAGTGAATCGGTAGTCGGGCGGTCGACCTCCTTATAGCATGTAATCGGTCTAGGCAGGATTAATCGAATTGCCATTTTCAGCAAGTTTTGGGTATTTCCGATAAATTTTAGGTATTTCTGACATGATATTCCTTAAAAACAATAGATATTAATAATTACCATAAGTGATTAAAACATGTTTACGACGAGTTTTGGGTATTTCTAGCAAGATTTTGTTTCCAGCAAGTATGACCACCATTGACCATATTTAACCATCGTTTACCATGGTGACTCATTGTTTGACAAATTAATCGGCCACGAAAAGGTTGGTGGGCTACTAGCACTTAGGCGGCGATTAATCGGTCTAGTAGGCCTTTTTTTGGAACATTGTGTATAACTTCTATATTTGGATGGAGAATTTGAGAAGCTATTCTATGAAGCTAACCCTTAACCAAAAAATGGCACCTTATATAAACCACCACTTCTCTTATTCTTTTTACACCCCCATCCGACAACCACCATGGCTTCCTCCACCCTAGAGATTGAAAATACACAACCACCGCCACCACAATTGTCTTATTATTTGTGTGCAAGCCATGTACCCTGTACCAAAAAGGGTCTAACTATTTGTGCAGCGGCTCTTGCAATAATATTTTTTGTATACTATGTTTTTGGAATCATCCTCCTATTTATAAAAGGAGTGTCAAAGTTGGTGATTAGGTGGTAGATGACATGAATGTCATCTACGAACCAATCAAAAGCACTATGATTCTCATGCAGGCAAAAGACGACATCCCATGTACCTTGAAAATTATCAGAAATACAAGGCCAATTTCGATGAGAGCAATATTCAACTTGAGCACCTCACTTGAATACTGCCCTCCAATGACAACCACTACTGTCACCAAAAACATAACATAATCGGGCAACAGTGAGTTATTGGTGGAATTGTATTTCAAACCGTAAACCAGAGTGTTGCGCAGGGAACAACTGGGTTGCTGAAAGATGTGTATTCGAGTGGATACCTTTGGTTTCAACTCGATATACATCTGGTTTGGGATGTGAAACAGAGGGGTTTTCTTGCCAAGAGTATTCCCTATCACCATATCCGGTATAGTTGTTGGGTACATCATCACGGGGAAAACAAAGCTCACCATTACCCTAAAGGCAAAAAGAATAAAAATAAAATAAAACATATGTAGTAAATTTTTGTTTAGAGTTTTTTATGTGTGTTTTTGTTGATTGATTTTGATGTAATGAGATTTATTTATGATGAATGAGTGAAAGACAAAGCTGCATGTTGCCCATTAAAACCCCTTTTTCGGGGGTTTGGCTATTCAATTTTGGATATTCAAAATTTCGGATGACAATTTTATATATTCGGATATCCAAAATATCTCAAAACTATTTTTCCTTCGCTATTTACATTCTTGTTTTTGTTGCTTTCAAACCAACATCAATGCTAAGCTACGAATTCAAATTCAATAACAAAGATGATAATAAGAAACTAATTTTAACTATAGATAAACAGGGGATTTTGAAATTCAACTAAATTACATCAAAATCCTAAACACCCTTAGGTTCATTCTTTAAACTTGCATTACATCAAAATCAATGTAACAAGAATACTATGTGAACTCTCACTTGCATATGTTAACCTAAAGTTATTCAAGCAGTTGCACAAACGCATAACTTGTAATAATAACATGAGGAGTTTAATTAAGTCAAGTCTATACAGTTGCTAGCTCGATTAATAATAACATTTGATCCTCCTAACCTATAATTACTAGAGTAATAATTTATTTATTAGTTATTACTACTTGTTTCATGATTCACCTTCAACCTAAAACTATTATTGCTTTTACAACTGTTGAGATGAGATTTTTAAAATGTAGCAACAAAGTAGTTTAAAAACTTACAATTTTGCCTTGTGCCTTAGCTTCTGACACCTTTCTCTCCCAAGCATCTTTTGTAGTGACGAGGGTCACGTTACCTCCCGCAAACTGAGGATGACTTTCAGTCTCATCTTCTTCGGGTTGGTTCTGCAAATATTTCTTTTTTATAAAAATCACGTGATCATCCTATTTAACTAACCTGAGTGAAGTACACGAAATATAAAAAAGAGAGAATAAATTTGTTTGTGCCAAAGGAAGGAGGGAAGGATTGTGAAGCTATGTATAAGGTTGTAAAAATCACGAATCAGTAGTCGGGCGGTCGACCTCCTTATAGCATGTAATCGGTCTTGGCATGTTTAGGGTATTTCCGGCATGATATTCCTTAAAAACTATAGATATTAATAATTATAATAAGTGATTAAAACATGTTTACGACGAGTTTTGGGTATTTCTAGCAAGAATTTGTTTCAAGCAAGTTTGACCACCATTAACCATCTTTGACCATCGTTAACCATGGTGACTGATTGTTTGACAGATTAATCGGCCACAAAAAGGTTGGTGGTCCAGTAGCGCCTAGGCGGTGATTAATCGGCCTAGCAGGCCTTTTATGCAACATTGTGTATAACTTCTATATTTGGATGGAGAATTTGGGAAGCTATTCTATGAAGCTAACCCTTAAGTGGAAAATGGCACCATATATAAACCACCACTTCTCTTATTCTTTTTTCACCACCATCCGACAACCACCATGGCTTCCTCTACTCTAGAGATTGAAAATACAAAACCACCGCCACCACAATTGTCTTATTATTTGCGTGCAAGCCGCATACCCTGTACAAAAAAGGGTCTAACAGTTTGTGCGGCGGCTCTTGCCGTAATATTTTTGATATACTATGTTTGTGTCGTCCTCCTCCTATTTATAAAGGGAGTGTCGAAGTTGGGGTTGTGGTGGTAGATGACATGAATGTCGTCTACGAACCAATCAACAGCACTGCGATTCTTGTGCATGCGAAAGGCGACATCCCACATTCCTTAGAAATTATCAGAAATATAAGGCCGATTTTGGTGAGAGCAATATTCAACTTGAGCACCTCACTTGAATACTGCCCTCTGGTGACAACCACTGCTGTCACCAAAACATAACATATTCGGGCAACAGTGAGTCCGTGGTGGAATTGTATTTCAAACCGCAAACCAGAGTGTTGCGCAGGGAACAACTGGGTTGCTGAAAGATGTGTATTCGAGAGGATACCTTTGGTTTCAACTCGATATACATCTGGTTTAGGATGTGAAACAGAGGGGTTTGCTTGCCAAGAGTATTCCCTATCACCATATCCGGTATAGTTGTTGGGTACATCATCATGGGGAAAATAAAGCTCACCATTACCCTGAAGGCAAAAAGAATAAAAATAAAATAAAACAAAAGTAGTAAATTATTGTTTAGAGTTTTTTATATGTGTTTTTGTTGATTGATTTTGATGTAATGTGATTTATTTATGATCAATGAGTGAAAGACAAAGTTGAATGTTGCCCTTTAAAACCCTTTTTTCGGGGGTTTGGTTATTCAATTTTGGATATTCGGAATTTCGGATGACAATTTTTTATATTCGGATATCCAAAATATCTCAGAACTATTTTTCCTTCGCTATTTACATTCTTGTTTTTGTTGCTTTCAAACCAACATCAATGCTAAGCTACGAATTCAAATTCAAAACAAAGATGAAAATAGGAAACTAATTTTAACTATAGATAAACACGGGATTTTGAAATTCAACTAAATTACATCAAAATCCTAACACCCTTAGGTTCATTCTTTAAACTTGCATTACATCAAAATCAGTACAAGAATACTATGTGAACTCTCACTTGCATATGTTAACCTAAACTTATTCAAGCAGTTGCACAAACGTATAACTTGTAATAATAACATGAGGAGTTTAATTAAGTCAGGTCTATACAGTTGCTAGCTCGATTAATAATAACATTTGATCCTCTTAACCCATAATTACTAGAGTAATAATTTATTTATTATTATTACTACTTGTTTCATGATTCACCTTCAACCTAAAAATATTATTGCTGTTACAACTGTTGAGATGGGATGTTTAAAATGTAACAACAAAGTAGTTTAAAACTTATAATTTTGTCGTGTGCCTTAGCTTCTAACACCTTTCTCTCCCAAGCATCTTTTGTAGTAACGAGTGTCACGTTACCTCCCGCAAACTAAGGATGACTTTCAGTCTCATCTTCTTCGGGTTGGTTCTACAAATATTTAAATTTTTTTATAAAAAAACAGGTTATCATCCTATTTAACCAACCTGAGTGAAGTACACGAAATATAAAAAAGAGAGAATAAATTTGTTTGTGCCAAAGGAAGGAGGGAAGGATTGTGAAGCTATGTATAAGGTTGTAAAAATCGCAAATCGGTAGTCGGGCAGTCGACCTCCTTGTAGCATGTAATCGGTCTAGGCGGGATTAATCGGTAATTAATCGAATTGCCATTTTTGGCAAGTTTTGGGTATTTCCGGCATGATATTCCTTAAAAACTATAGATATTAATAATTACCATAAGTGATTGAAACATGTTTACGACGAGTTTTGGGTATTTCTAGCAAGATTTTGTTTCAAGCAAGTTTGACCACCATTGACCATCTTTGACCATCGTTAACCATGGTGACTGATTGTTTGACAGATTAATCGGCCACGAAAAGGTTGGTGGTCCAGTAGCGCCTAGGCGGTGATTAATCGGCCTAGTAGGCCTTTTTTACAACATTGTGTATAACTTCTATATTTGGATGGAGAATTTGGGAAGCTATTCTATGAAGCCAACCCTTAACCGGAAAATGGCACCATATATAAACCACCACTTCTCTTATTCTTTTTTCACCACCATCCGACAACCACCATGGCTTCCTCCACTCTAGAGATTGAAAATACACAACCACCGCCACCACAATTGTCTTATTATTTGCGTGCAAGCCGCATACCCTGTACAAAAAAGGGTCTAACAGTTTGTGCGGCGGCTCTTGCCGTAATATTTTTGATATACTATGTTTGTGGCGTCCTCCTCCTATTTATAAAGGGAGTGTCGAAGTTGGGGTTGTGGTGGTAGATGACATAAATGTCGTCTACGAACCAATCAACAGCACTGCGATTCTCATGCAGGCGAAAGGCGACATCCCATATTCCTTAGAAATTATCAGAAATATAAGGCCAATTTTGGTGAGAGCAATATTCAACTTGAGCACCTCACTTGAATACTGCCCTCTGGTGACAACCACTGCTGTCACCAAAACATAACATATTCGGGCAACAGTGAGTCCGTGGTGGAATTGTATTTCAAACCGCAAACCAGAGTGTTGCGCAGGGAACAACTGGGTTGCTGAAAGATGTGTATTCGAGAGGATACCTTTGGTTTCAACTCGATATACATCTGGTTTGGGATGTGAAACAGAGGGGTTTGCTTTCCAAGAGTATTCCCTATCACCATATCCGGTATAGTTGTTGGGTACATCATCACAGGGAAAACAAAGCTCACCATTACCCTGAAGGCAAAAAGAATAAAAATAAAATAAAACATATGTAGTAAATTTTTTGTTTAGAGTTTTTTATGTGTGTTTTTGTTGATTGATTTGATGTAATGAGATTTATTTATGATGAATGAGTGAAAGACAAAGCTGCATGTTGCTCGTTAAAACCATTTTTTTGGGGTTTGGTTATTCAATTTTGGATATTCAAAATTTCGGATGACAATTTTATATATTCGGATATCCAAAATATCTCAAAACTGTTTTTCCTTCGCTATTTACATTCTTGTTTTTGCTGCTTTCAAACCAATATCAATGCTAAGCTACGAATTCAAATTCAATAACAAAGATGAAAATAAGAAACTAATTTTAACTATAGATAAACAGGGGATTTTGAAATTCAACTAAATTACATCAAAATCCTAAACACCCTTAGGTTCATTCTTTAAACTTACATTACATCAAAATCAGTGTAACAAGAATACTAAGTGAACTCTCACTTGCATATGTTAACCTAAACTTATTCAAGCAGTTGCACAAACACATAACTTGTAATAATAACATGAGGAGTTTAATTAAGTCAAATCTATATAGTTGCTAGCTCGATTAATAATAACATTTGATCCTCCGAACCCATAATTACTAGAGTAATAATTTATTTATTAGTTATTACTACTTTATTCATGATTCACCTTCAACCTAAAACTATAATTGTTGTTACGATTGTAGTGATGGGAATTTTAAAATGTAGCAACAAAGTAGGTTAAAAACTTACTATTTTGCCTTGTGCCTTAGCTTCTGACACCGTTCTCTCCCTAGCATCTTTCTTAGTGACGAGGGTCACGTTACCTCCCGCAAACCGAGGATGACTTTCAGTCTCATCTTCTTCGGGTTGGGTCAGCAAATATTTCCTTTTTTTATAAAAATAACAGGTGATCATCCTATTTAACCAACCTGAGTAAAGTACACGAAATACTAAAAAAGAGAGAATAAATTTGTTTTTTTCAAAGGAAGGAGGGAAGGATTGTGAAGCTATGTATAAGGTTGTAAAAATCGTGAATCGGTAGTCGGGCGTTCGACCACCTTATAGCATGTAATCGGTCTAGGCGAGATTAATCGGTAATTAATTGAATTGACATTTTTGGCAAGTTTTGGGTATTTCTAGTAAATTTTGGGTATTTCCGACATGATATTCCTTAAAAACAATAGATATTAATAATTACCATAAGTGATTAAAACATGTTTACGACGAGTTTTGGGTATTTCTAGCAAGATTTTGTTTCCAGCAAGTATAACCACCATTGACCATCTTTGACCATCGTTTAGCATGGTGACTGATTGTTTGACAGATTAATCGGCTACGGAAAGGTTGGTGGGCCAGTAGCACCTAGGCGGCGATTAATCGGCCTAGTAGGCCTTTTTTGGAACATTGTGTATAACTTCTATATTTGGATGGAGAATTTGGGAAGCTATTCTATGAAGCTAACCCTTAACCGGAAAATGGCACCATATATAAACCACCACTTCTCTTATTCTTTTTACACCCCCATCCGACAACCACCATGGCTTCCTCCACCCTAGAGATTGAAAATACACAACCACCGCCACCACAATTGTCTTATTATTTGTGTGCAAGTCGTATACCCTGTACCAAAAAGGGTCTAACTGTTTGTGCGGCGGCTCTTGCAATAATATTTTTTATATACTATGTTTTCTGCATCAACCTCTTATTTATAAAGGGAGTGTCAAAGTTGGTGTTGTGGTGGTAGATGACATGAATGTCGTCTATGAACCAATCAAGAGCACTACGATTCTCATGCAGGCGAAAAGCGACATCCCATGTTCCTTGAAAATTATCTGAAATACAAGGCCAATTTCGGTGAGAGCAATATTTAACTTGAGCACCTCATTTGAATACCGTCCTCCAATGATAACCACTTCTATCTCCGAAAACATAACATAATCGGGCAACAGTAAGTCAGTGGTGGAATTGTATTTCAAACCGTAAACTGGAGTGTTACGTACGGAACAACTGGGTTGCTGAAAAATGTGTATTCGAGTGGATACCTTTGGTTTCAACTCGATATATATCTGGTTTGGTATGTGAAACAGAGGGGTTTTCTTACGAAGAGTATACCCTACCACATATCCGGTATAGTTGTTGGGTACATCATCACGGGGAAAACAAAGCTCACCATTACCCTGAAGGCAAAAAGAATAAAAATAAAATAAAACATATGTAGTAGATTTTTTGTTTAGAGTTTTTTTATGAGTATTTTTGTTGATTGATTTTGATGTAATGAGATTTATTTATGATGAATATGTGAAAGACAAAGCTGCATGTTGCCCATTAAAACCATTTTTTTGGGGTTTGGTTTTTCATATTTGAATATTCAAAATTTTTGATGACAATTTTATATATTCGGATATCCAACGTCAATGCTATGCTTTTTTTATTATTGTTTTTGCTGCTTTCAAACCAACGTCAATGCTAAGCTAGGAATTCAAATTCACTAAAAAAGATGAAAATAAGAAACTAATTTTAATTATAGATAAATAGGAGATTTTGAAATTCAACTAAATTACATCAAAATCCTGAACACTCTTAGGTTCATTCTTTAAACTTGCATTACATCAAAATCAGTGTAACAAGAATACTAAGTGAACTCTCACTTGCATATGTTAACCTAAACTTATTCAAACAGTTGCACAAACATATAACTTGTAATAAAAACATGAGGAGTTTAATTAAGTCAAGTGTATACAGTTGCACAAACATTACTTGTTTCATGATTCACCTTCAACCTAAAACTATTGTTGCTGTTACAACTGTTGAGATGGGATTTTTAAAATGTAGCAACAAAGTAGGTTAAAAACTTACTATTTTGCCTTATGCCTTAGCTTCTGACACCTTTCTCTCCCAAGCATCTTTTGTAGTGACGAGGGTCATGTTACCTCCCGAAACTGAGGATGACTTTTAGTCTCATCTTCTTCTGGTTGGGTCTGCAAATATTTCCTTTTTTATAAAAAACAGGTGATCATCCTATTTAACCAACCTGAGTGAAGTACACGAAATATAAAAAAGAGAGAATAAATTTATTTGTGTCAAAGGAAGGAGGGAAGAATTGTGAAGCTATGTATAAGGTTATAAAAATCGCGAACCGGTAGTCGGGCGGTCGACCTCCTTGTAGCATGTAATCGGTCTAGGCGGGATTAATCGGTAATTAAACGAATTGCCATTTTCGGCAAGTTTTGGGTATTTCCAGCGAATTTTGGGTATTTCCGCATGATATTTCTTAAAACAATAGATATTAATGATTACCATAAGTGATTAAAACATGTTTACGACGAGTTTTGGTTATTTCTAGCAATTTTTTTTCTAGCAAGTTTGACCATCTTTGACTATCGGTAACCATGGTGACTGATTGTTTGACAAATTAATCGGCCACTAACAAATTAATTGACCATCTTTGACCATCGGTAACCATGGTGAAAGATTAATCGGCCTAGTAGGCCTTTTTTGCAACATTGTGAATAACTTCTTAATTTGGATGGAGAATTTAGGAAGATATTTTATGAAGCTAACCCTTAACTGGAAAATGGCACCATATATAAACCACCAATTCTCTTATTCAATTTTCACCACCATCGGACAATCACCATGGATTCCTCCACCCTAGAGATTGAAAATACGCAACCACCGCCACCACAATTGTCTTATTATTTGCTTGCAAGCCGCGTACCCTGTACCAAAAAGGATTTAACTGTTTGTGCGGCGGCTCTTGCCGTAATATTTTTGATATACTATGTTTGCGGCGTCCTCCTCCTATTTGTATAGGGAGTGTCGAAGTTGGTGTTTTGGTGGTAGATGACATGAATGTCGTTTATGAACCAATCAACTGCACTACGATTCTCATGCCGGCGAAAGGCGACATCCCATATTGCTTGAAAATTATCATAAATATTAGGCCAATTTCAGTGAGAGCATTATTCAACTTGAGCACCTCACTTGAATACTGCCCTCTGATGACAACCACTGTTGTCACCAAAAACATAACATATTCGGGCAACGGTGAGTCAGTGGTGGAATTGTATTTCAAACCGTAAACGAGAGTGTTGCGCAGGGAACAACTGGGTTGCTGAAAGATGTGTATTCGAGAGGATACCTTTGGTTTCAACTCGATATACATATGGTTTGGGATGTGAAACAGAGGGGTTTGCTTGCCAAGAGTATTCCCTATCACCATATCCGGTATAGTTGTTGGGTACATCATCACGGGGAAAACAAAGCTCACCATTACCCTGAAGGCAAAAAGAATAAAAATAAAATAAAACATATGTAGTAAATTTTTTGTTTAGAGTTTTTTATGTGTGTTTTTGTTGATTGATTTTGATGTAATGAGATTTATTTATGATGAATGAGTGAAAGACAAAGCTACATGTTGCCCATTAAAACCATTTTTTGGGGGTTTGGTTATTCAATTTTGGATATTCGAAATTTCGGATGACATTTTTATATATTCGAATATCTAAAATATCTCAAAACTGTTTTTCCTTCGCTATTTACATTCTTGTTTTTGCTACTTTCAAACCAACATCAATGCTTAGCTAGGAACTCAAATTCAATAACACATATAAAAATAAGAAACTAATTTTAACTATAGATAAACAAGGGATTTTGAAATGTAGCAACAAATAGTTTAAAAACTTACTATTTTGCCTTGTGCCTTAGCTTCTGACACCTTTCTCTCCTAAGCTTCTTCTGTAGTGACGAGGGTCACGTTACCTCCTGTAAAATGAGGATGACTTTCAGTCTCATCTTCTTTGGGTTGGGTCTGTAAATATTTCCTTTTCTATAAAAAAACAGGTGATCATCCTATTTAACCAACCTGAGTGAAGTACACGAAAAATAAAATTGAGAGAATAAATTTGTTTGTGTCAAAGGAAGGAGGGAAGGATTATGAAGCTATGTATAAGGTTATAAAAATAGCTAATCGGTAGTCGGGCGGTCGAACTCTTTGTAGCATGTAATCGGTCTAGGCGGGATTAATCGTTAATTAATCGAATTGACATTTTTGGCAAGTTTTGGGTATTTTCGGTGAATTTTGGGTATTTCCAGCATGATATTCCTTATAAACAATAGATATTAATAATTACCATACGCGATTAAAACACGTTTACGAAAAATTTTGGGTAATTCTGGCAAGATTTTGTTTCCAGCAAGTTTGACCGCCATTGACCATCTCTGACCAACTTTAACCATGGTGACTTATTGTTTGACACATTAACCGGCCACGGAAAGGTTGGTGGTCCAGTAGCGCATAGGCGGCGATTAATCGGCCTAGTTGGCCATTTTTGCAACATTGTGTATAACTTCTATATTTTGAATGAGTGTCGAAGTTAGTGTTGTGGTGGTAGATGACATGAATGTCGTCTACGAACCAATCAATAGCACTACGTATCTTATGCAAGC
>BQNB010023040.1:0-62276 GCA_026074375.1 Tanacetum coccineum | reverse complement strand
AAAATTATTTGGATTTCACGTGGTGGCTTCATGTTGTTTGTTGTAAATCAATCAGACTTGGGTTTTCATAAATTTGACACTCAATCAACGACTACCGCTCTTTAACTAGAACACGGGTCATTGATTGAGGGGGGAGTGGTTTTTCAAATTCATGACATCTAACAGGCATCTTTCAACACAAAAATGTGTGGTAACTAACGGGGTTATGGATTAAGGGGGAGTTAAACTAGGAGTTGACTCAAAATGGTTCAAATATGTCAATTGAATGTTCATTTAGGATCTTATTTGCTATGTGCTAACTGTATCCTAGGCTTAATAAATGTAAAGGACCAATTGTGTCATTTCGCCAAAGTTAATCAATCTATTAGTTGCTATGTGTCCCTAAATGTTAAAGAAATATGAAAAGTGAGGGACCATTTGTGTAATTTACATTACATAATTAGAAATAAGAAGGAGAGGGACCAATTATGTCAAAAGATGAAAGGTATAACCTAGGTATAAATAGTAGTGTTGCGTTTTGACTTGGTCAAAACCCAAAAATCTAGTCAACCTGTTTCAACTATTCTCTCTCAAGCTCTCGATTGCATTTTGATTAAGCTGTAAATTCAAGTGTGACCCTCGTGTGATAACCTCATCAAGTAACTGGTTAGTGTTTGGTTTTGTGTTTTAATTGCTGGATTTACATTTCCTTATGTGTTAGATGCATTGTCAATGCTTGAATTGATTCTCCGCCTCCTCTATTAGTGCCCTTATGATTTTCGAGTAGTGGTTGCCCTTTAAGGCTAAAAGCTAATTGATACTCGTTGATAATTAGGCTCTTGGTTGCGTTCATGTTGCGATTTGATAATTAATGTTTGATTACTTTTTGAGTTTACGTTCATGTTGCGTTTTGATGGTAGGTTCATGTTGCGATTAGATAATTAATGCTTGATTGCGTTTTGAGTTTACGTTCATGTTGCATTTTGAGGTATTTCTTGATTGCGTTTTGATATGTCACGCCAGTCGATAAAAACCGGGCTTTTTCTCCTCCTCCGACTCCTGATACGCTGATCAAGTTTGTCAATGAGTTGGGTTATCCAAGAGAAGTCATAAACTACCAGTCCAAATGTCGCCCACTAACGACAAGTTCCAACCATGGAGGGCACTCACAACAATCATCAATCTGTGCCTTACGGGAAAGACATCAGGATTTGAAAGACCAAGAGCCCCAGTACTACAAATCCTCTGGGGTGTTGTTAATCGAGCTCACATTTGTGGGAAGAATTTACTCAGTCTATCCACAACTTCACAGAAGACAAGAGGAATCTGGCACAGCAAGCTCAAGGAAAGAAAAAGCGACTATCATTCTGATCCCAAGTATCCGGTTCACTAAGTTGATAATATTTCACTTGCAACGGCTACACAACTTCCACCAATACCTGAGTTCCCCAATTCTTCTGGCCTACTAAAGGAACCTGTACTAGGTAATCTCAAGTTTAGCGCTAAGGGGACCAAACGGGAAGTCTTCGGGATGACTATACCGAATGAACTCATCAATGACGTCATTCGAGGAGCTAATTATTATGAAGCTTATCTGAATAAAGTTACAAGTCATCAACGATACCTCCCGAGTGAAGAAATGAGTGATCCTGATTCTCCAGCACCTAAGCCAGCAAAGCTAACTATACAAACCAAACCAAAACCAACCAAGTAATCAAAACCTACCGAACCCAAAAGTGCATCTAAGAAGCCTAAACCAGCACCGACCAAACCTCAGAAGAAGAAGTGCAAGCCGGTGTCAGAGACGTCGGATGCCCCACCACTTGCCAAACGAGCTAAGGCAAGGAAAGTGGTAAAGAAGAGAAATGCTAAAGTCCTAATCATTGGTGGAGAGTTTATGTGATGCAGGGGTTCTGCTGCTGAACCCAGACTTGAAAGACCTGGAGTGAAGAGATTCTTCTGGAAAAGGTTTGCAAGAGACTTAACAGATGCATACCTACTCAAAGGGGGTCCCTCTCCCCATCCTGTGGTATTTAGGGAAACTGACACTGGGAATTTTCAACCACTACCAGAGGTGCCAGGAAAGGGGAAAGAGAAAGTAGGTGAGGAACAAGAGCCCAAGTTCTCCTCAACCTTCAGACTCTAAAGAAGAAGAGCCCGGCTGAACAATACATATTTTAGAACTCTCTCTCAACGTCCCAACTGAAACAGCAGTCGGGAAGACCCACTTCCATATAGCAGAGTCTTGGATTATATGGCAGTGATACGGAGTCTGATGAAGAAATGCCTTCAGTGGTTAGAAGTGGGGCTCAAGACGAAGGCCAGGCTGGACCAGACCCTGGTACACTAGATGAAGGCCAGGCTGGACCAAACCCTGATGATGTTGCTGAATCCCAACCGTTACCAACTCCTAGTGTTCTCGTTAGACCAAACCTTGAACACTCAGATGTTGAGATCACTGATCCTTCCACTCAACCACAACCTGAGCATATGGATAAAGGATTCATAACCGCGGCATACCCTGATCTGTAGGAGAATCTGAAGCTAACGATTAATGAACAAGTGATACCAGAAGAACCTGTCAGCTCTACAGGGACATTGTCTTCTCTACAACATCTCGCCAAGGACTTTAGCTTTGGTGATCAATTCTTGAATGACAAACCGTCTGAGGCTGACAATGAGAAGACAACGGTAGACACCGAAGCTGAATCAATGGTGTCTGTCACTATTCAGCAAGACATCTCTGTCATCCCTCCTATGACGTCACCAGTGATCGGTCCCATGCCTAGACTCGATTCTCCCAATATTCATTGGCCATTGCCAACCACCACAACCACAACTGCAACAACAACAACAACTCTTCCACTACCACCTCAACCACAACAAGGTCCGTCAGATCCCATCATCATCAAGCGTATGGGTGAACTTGAAGAGTTTATTGCAAATCTAGTGGAAGAAAATCAAGCTCTGGAAACACGCTAGGACAAGCATTGGTACCGGATCAATAAGTTGGAAAACTATGACCTAACCAAAAATGAATCATAGAGCAGACGGTAGATTTTATAATCACATGATATTGACGCAAAGATTAATGAAACAGTTAAGGAGTGTATCTCATCAAGTAAAGCAATGCATATGAGAGCTCCCTTCGTGCTCGCATTCAAGGATCTCCCACATCTAACCATGAAGGAAAATTCTACACCAACGACATTGTTGGAGGAGAACTATGACAGTGGACATGCTAGACGCACACGAGTAGCATATGAAGCAAATGCAGGACTCCATCCGTCATGAGAAAAGTGAGGACTTGATGTAAGATAAGGCTCAGGAGGAAACTAAGAAGAAAAGTAAGCAAGATTCTCCAAATACTCCACCTGGGTCTCCACCTATACCACCACATCCTCCTCCACCACCGTCAGGCGCATCAGGGGCTTCTGGCACAACCGGAGGCTCCGATTCTGCTTAAGATCCTCCTCCACCACCTCCGTCCTCATCCACTCATCAGGGAGTCAATCACAAGCACGCAGCCCCAAGTTTCCTCAAAGCCATAAAGCTGCTTCAGCTGAATACTCTGCTTGGACAACGACTGACACCCGGATCAAGCCCTCAATCACAACGATTCCTGATGATCTTTATATGGATGATGAAACCACTGCAGATGAACAAGCATTTCTAGTGGTGATGAGGTAGGATGTGATCATATTCCTACAGTCAACTTGAGGCAGAGCTGGTGGAAATCTCTCACTGAAGACAAACCAGCACGCTATAACCTGCTTGGACTATTCATCATCTGATCTGACTAATGCCAACAAACAACTAGGCCTCTGCTCGAACGTCGATCTAGTATTCACCTCCACATGAGAACTCTCTACTTGCTCAGACCGGATCTGGCGACATTTAATTGAATTTGGTACAGCAAACGATAAGAGAATCACTCCACCTGACACTCAAGAACTGAAGGCCCTAGCATTCGAGAAAAATCAATTAAAGTGTTTCAGAGCCGACGTGATTCATCTCCAATTCCAAATGGAAGTGTGCCATAAACTTCTCACCGATCAAGTAGATGATACAATCCTCAGGTACAACGTCAGTAAGCCACTTCCACTGGGTGGTGAACCCGGCCATGTAACCATTCAACCGAACTTCCTTCTTCAACAAAGACCTTGGAGTTTTACGATAATGGTCCTGCAAGGTTGGCAGACCGCTTGTGCAATCCTCCAAGATGAAACACATATTATCCTGCGAGTCGGCTGATGGAGCAACTCGTGCCTGATCAGTTCTGGATTGAAGAGGAATGCAAGTATGACATCGCAGCTATGTATGGTATCTCTCACTGGTGGTTTTCAAAGAAGCCGATTCAACCTTGACCCGATCTACAACTGAAGGAGACCGCCCGAGCAGTAAGGACTCATATAAGTTCGGTATCTAAAGTGTCGTGCCGAATTGAAGTCCTTTTTTCAATGTAACGGTATAAGACTACATGAAAGTAAGATAGTCCCTTCGGAGCGAGCTGATCTCAAAGAATACGTACATAGCAGAACGAGACTCATACATGTAAATCCTATGACTTTGAACATCTTGCTACTTGTAAACTTTCAAACGTCACATGAACCCATCCTATCACCCGAAAAACAAAAAGATTCTAACTACCGCTGTCAACCTATAGACCAGAAACTTGGTTATCAGACAACGTGTAGAAGACTTCCAGCTGGGAATTGAGAGTTACCAGATGCATCTAAACCTACACCATACCTCGATGGGAGGGGGCCACTGTGCTGTGAAGTCAAGCATGCATATCCCAACCACATAGACACTCAAGGGCAGTCATATTTAGAGATAGATACGGGGGTTTAGATGAACATGAGGTTCAATGACAGCATACACAAGTTTAGTGATAGGTGTAACACTCTGTACAACAGATTGATGAAGCATTGGACTATCGAGTCAAGGAATTCCGGATCAACAGGACTAATCCAGGGACTGACCTGCCATATTTTGGATAAAGATAAAGATGTTGACAGAAGCAAGGATCATTCATGTTCGCTATCCAGGAAAACGACTAAGACTAAACGTACTTTTCGCGAATCTAGAGAGTTTGTTGTGTGCGGCATTCGAGAAGGCCACTACCGAGTTACTGCAGAGCAACCCGAATGAGGGGTAGTCTATTTTATACGTTGTTGTAATATGATGCGACATTTATTAGTAGATTTGACCAAACGTAACTTAGTGCTGTATATCTAAGTAACTCTATGTTTCACATTCCGGAAATTAATATAACCTGACGAGCACTTTCTTCAGATTCTCAACAAATGTTCCTAACTTGAATCAATTGAGACCCAAAATCTCAAACGGATTGCAATTTTTGCTTCGGGGGAGAAAATGTGATTTAATTATCAAAATCTGTATAAATGTGATCTTATAAAAGCTCAAGTGTAGGCTCTCTCCTCAAGATGTGCTAAACTTTTTCGAATATCGATGCTTATGATTAAGGGGGGAGCGAATTGGTATATGTAAGGGCGAAGGAGACATTACAAAAGAAACCGTCCCTGTATTTACTTTATCGGAGTTATAAGGATGGTATGGTTAGGTACATGTTCCCATGATCCCGCCAGAGCCAGAGGGATCTACCCAGGGACAATCCACTAGTTAGTGTAGAAGTCCTTAGGTATGATTACAAAAGGAGTAATGTGAGAATATGGGAAGAGTGCCGACTGAGATGGAGCTAGTACTGGAATAAACCCAACAAGGTGCTAGTAATGAAGTCTTGGTAAGCACTGAAGGGGTTGAAGAATGAAAAAGAAATGTTAAGATAAAGGGTGAAAAGAAAGCAGCCCTCCTTAAACATTAGGCAGAAACCGGGTCAATACATATGCTGTCAGAATCACATGGTTGATTGCTGACATTGAAGACAAGTATCATGGACCCAGTGATACGCTGCATAACCCTCCCTAGCTACTCAAGATCCCTCAAAGGATCTTGTTTCATTTCTTACTGAGATCAATAGAATTCTATCGTCTCTCTCACTCCGAGTTAGTCAATATTGAAAAGGTGGCAGTCCGCTCTAGCCTCCGACCGCCAAAAAAACCAAAAATGCATTATTGAGTCTAGAGCCTTAAGATCATCCAAAAGTCTCGTTAGGACACTTATCCATAATGTGCTTGTTTCTCACACACTGTGACAACAAGTAAAGATTTTAATAGTCCTTCGCATTATCCTCGTGGTATTGCCAGAACATCTGAGTAATACTAAAGTACTCACAATGAAGATGGAAATCCTTCTATAGCCAACATCAAACAAGCTCTTGGTAGGTGACATGTGAGATCCACTATGGATTAAACTTGTGACAAATGGAAAGCAACGATGGTGCGATTCCTTGTGAATCAAACTTGTTCCAGGTTGTGAATTGACGAACCATTTTGGAAAACCTCTCGATGTGCTCAACAACTGATTTTCGAGCACATCGATTGTGAACTAATTTCAAAACAAATGAGTTTCTAATGAAATTTGATTTTATGCTATCAAACACTCTCGATGTGTCACAAAATACTTTCTCAAATGACACGTCGATTGATTTTCAAATCAAGTTTTCTCTTTAATCGGTAAGATAGTAACTAACCGATTCACTCTTATCGTGTTGTCTGCTTTGAGACATTCTGATACAGAGAACATGTAAGTATGAAGATTTTGATGGTTACACATCAGATGATCTTATACTTATACTGGAAATCCTGTCAAGGAGATGTCTTCTTAAGATAATATACCTGGTATCACATAGGTCGGAGCGACCTCCCTCACGGATCCTAGAGGTAATCCAACCAGACTCGGGCGAATGACAAAGCCATATTCGCCCACAAGCTTTATTGCTAACTGTTTTATTACAGGATCAAGCAAAGATGGAGATGGAGACACCTCGTTCCAGTGGAGTCAATTCACCACCCAATGCTCACACTTAATGTTTCTAAGTAAAGACATCATGACAACTGAATGACCTACAACACAGCTTCCGCAACTCTAAGAAGTAGTTTCATGATCAAGAAAAGTGTGAGCATGCGGGTCCGAAGGTCCACAACATCAACATGCAAGACGCAATGCGACTCACAAGGATGATTAAGAAATGTTAAGATGAATGATGATCTCAAAGAAGCGTTAAAGACTCGCACTCGTCAGAGAGACAAATCTCAAAGTTCACTACATGCATGTACAACGCGACTTAAGGAATGAAGAAGTCAAAGACTACGAGCTACTAACAAATGTCGAAGATCTAGAATCTCTAGATTCGAATCTTGTATTTTATAGGGTGACCTCCCTAGGGGAATATTGTTAGGGATTATGAAAAAGACTCGGTCACCACCCCGTGTATAGTTTTATAAAGCAAACTCATAGTCATAAAGTAACTAATGACTTTCGTATTGGAGGTACAGAGTCTTTTAATCCAATGTTAAGGCCATACCCAGAGCCCATAAGAGCTACAAACGACTTAAAGGAAATCATGTATATAAACGCCCTTTTCGCAGCCATGGGACGGGGTAGTGTTTGTTCATTTTATGATAATACATTGTCTTGTACTTTCTCTCTCTAGAAATATCACTTTCTCTCTCTAAGATTAAGTAGCCAACCCATCATCTCTTGCTTGTGTTATGATATCATGTATACCACACGTCGTCTAGAGGAAACAAATATATTCTAGTAGCCGTCGATTATCTTTCCAAATGGGTTGAAGCCAAGGCCGCCTCCCCACGCAACAAACGAGGGGAGTTGCGGTAGTTCTAGAGTAGTTGTCAAGTTTTAAAATCTCTTTTTCTCCTGTTGTGCATGCCTAGAGCTATCATAGCAAGACGAAGTCGTGTGACCCATTTCTGTAATGACCAAATTTGATAAAGTATATGTCTAAAGATGGTGTCCACACATCGTCTTATCTACTCTACCCCTCTCAGACTAGTGGTCAAGCGAGGTTACGAATCGTAGGTCTTCAAAGAAATCTTAGAGAGAACGGTAGAGAAAACCGTGCCTCAATGGTTAGAACAAGTTAGATCGATGCATTGTGGGCATTCCCAACGCGCTATACAAGACTCCAATCGGAATGCACCAACCCTACAATTAGTTTATGGAAAACGTGTCACTTACCCGACCGAACTAGAACACAAGCATATTAGGCTTTAAGCATGAATACCAACTTCGATCTCAAGACTTGCGGGTGAACATCGAAAGCTCCAACATCAATGAACTTAACGAGCTTCGTGATCAAGCTTATGAAATTCGCTAACAACAAGGAGATAGACAAAGAAACTTCACGATCCCAAGATAAAGAACCGAAATCTTCAATGTGTGGTGAACATGTCTTGCTTTTCAATCTTCGATTAAAGATTTCTTCGGAAGCTCAAGTCTCGATGGTCCGTTCCTTTCACTATACCGAAGTTTTTTCCTTAGGCACAGCCAAAATTTGGTCTCATCCCGATGGTTGCTAATTTCAAAGTCAAACTGCCTCATCTTAATCATTACCTAATGGAGGGGATACACCACCATTGGTTATCCTGGATCTCCAAACTTTCCCTAAGGACAACTAAATTTAGGGATCGAGTCAAGCTTACGACTCGGTGACCAAAAACAAGCCGCTTCGTAGGAGTTCACCCCATGCTTATCCATTCTCTTTCTATTTTTTAAATAAAAGTGTGTGATGGTGTTATGTCTATCCCTTCAGTTTCTGTTGTTTGTTGTTTGTTGTGATTTTTTCAGAATGACACCAACGAATTACTAAAGCCTCTCGTGTCCGCGTGTTGTATCCCGTTTTTACTCATCCTTTGTTTTGATATTAGTTTTGGGGCAGCATCCGATATCCTTTTCATCTTATCGATTCACGTTTATCCTTTTGCATAATTCATAAAAACAAACGGCGTAGATTTACTAGAACCGACTTTAAACATTGAGGACAATGTTTCGTTTTAGTTTGGGGAGGAATCTATGATTTGATGTTTACCATGCTTATTGATTTGTTCCACGTAACCCGTTTCCTACAAAAATAGCAAAATTTTTAATTTTTAAGTTCTTATTGTAGGATAAAGAAAAAAAAAATATTAGAAGTAAAAAAAAAATCAAAAATCATATATATATATATTAATATATAATATATATTATATAACTATAATATATTATCAATATATATATATATATATATATATATATATATATATATATAAAATGCAAAGACACGAATGTAGGTTTTCCCCTTAGGTAAGATAAGAAGTAATTTTTGACCGATCGACTGTAAGTTTCTAGCTTTCTCCCTTAACAATTAATGATGATAGTTTTGTGCTAGTCTCAAGTAGACTTTTAAACATGCTATAAACTTGAAAAACAATAGTAAAAAAAACTTGTGCTAATCTCAAGTAGATTTTAAATATGCCGAGTTGGATTTTATATAGGCTAAGTATTTGCGAATTTCTTTATTAGAGATTTTAAATTGCAAAGAATAAGAGATGATAGTGTTGATTACGAATTAAGATGCTAAACAAAGTTTATTTGGAAAACTTAAAGGCTTATAAGAATAACTTGTGGTTTTTCTTCCCCGAAGTTCTTAAAATGATTAATTATACGTGTTCTCTTTAATTTTTACAAATTAGAGTTTTACTCTTAAAAGTCTAATCAACATATTCAGAGAAAAAGCTTTATCGATGATGAAGTCAAACATCATTGGTAAATAAGAATTTTAGTTCAAGTTTATACTTTGGTTTTCTAAAACGGAATTTTTTTTCTATTTGCAAAAATAATGTGTTAAATCAATTAATTAGTTAAAAAAAAATCTCTAAAAATGTAGTTGGTGAATAAAAAGGATGCAAGTTATAAATCCTTAGTGTTAATAATTAATATACAAACTCCATCGTAATAAAGTACATGGGCATTTGTCGGTTCGCTCCCGATGTGACGTCGAAAGAAAGGGTGGAGGTTGTATATTTAGGGTTGGTATCATAATAAGTACACGAGCTCTTGTCGGAGGCGTGGCCGATGTGTCGTCGAAAGAAAAGTGATACCGGATTCCTACCCAACACTATAATAGAAATAATAAGTGCAAGTTAGAAAATAACTATTAAAAGATTCATTTCCTAAAAACCAAGTATTCTTTTTGAACTAATTTGGCAAAGCTACAAGGCTTTTTCATCAGAATTCAATTCGTCTCGATTAGTATTCTCCGGATTGGGGTGTCAAAAGCTTATAGCACTATACCCGATGATGGAGATGTTAAGAAGAAATTCATTCATAGGGACAAGTGAACAACGATGTCCTTAGCTAAGGAGGATTTTTATGTTTTGCCTTTGAGCGAGTGTGAATCTTGCTAATGTGAGTAACATTATTAGACCCAAAAGCCCATGGTAAGTCATTGTTCGGGATTTTAACATCTAAATATGTGAAATTTAATGGATTTAAATATAATTTTAACACTATAAAACACTGAAGGGAAACACACACCACCTAAAAATATATGATTTAGTCAGGGAAGAAGGAATTCCAAGTTTAATTATAAGTAATCTCTTAGCATATTATCTCGTACTAAATGTTCATCTATATTATTTTTGAGCTTAGCATGGGAACAACGTGACAAATCGGGATGATGAAGTTATCTTTTGACGACACTTAAGTGTGGCTTTTTGTTCTCTGATCCTCAAAGTTATCCAACAAGGAAATGAAAACCATACATTATGTCAACACACATAAAGATTGTAGTAGGTAGTTAATTATCAAGTAAAATCATAAAAAGAGCGCAAAAAAAAATCTTAGAAAAGTGGGAAATCGGCGTGTTAATACTTGTGATTCTCTTAACTCTCTCAACAAAATCTGTGCTACACTTTTCAAGGTTAAGTTTGGGAAGTTTCGAGTATTTGGTTATAAGAGCATGTGATATTGCGTGAGACACACAATCGTTTAAGTTTAGGGTGAGATTGATAAATGTAAAATACACTATATCCTCTGTTATGCCTGTAAAAATATGCCAATTAAACCCAAACAGACCAACAACGGGCAACAATAACTTGTATTTTTTTGTAGTGCAGGAATGGATATATCAAAAATCACAAGAAAAGCTGTCAAAAAAACAGGCAAGCACGGACCACGAAGAACGGAAGAGTGTAACAAAAGCCCTAAAGCAAAGCCCTTAAAAAGTCAACCCTCAGTCACACAACATCAAAGGAAAGTCAGACCATGGTCAACAAACGTCAAAACCCATAAAAAGAACAAAATCCCCTAAATAGCCATTTCGCGTCCCTTAACTTTCAGAACAAGTCCAAGAATAGTCCTAAACTCTTTATTGGGCATCAAAAACCGTAAATAACCCACCGCCGGATTTCCCAAATACAATTTCCAAAAAGGCCCGCAAAGCCAAAATCATAGCCCACAACCCTAGCCCAATCTCTTTTACTAAAACCACCAGGGACTAATATTGCAAATTCGCTCAAAATCATTTTATACTATACCTTGAAACTACAAAAGAGAGAGGACAGAATTGTCATGTTGCCACAAGATTAAAATAAGTTTACCCGTTTTCAGTTGTAAAAAGGTGCGAAGACTTTTACTGTTTCATTCGTCATCTACAATTCACCACTCAGTCTAATACAAGGGCAAAAGAAATATGAGGGCACTATTGGTCACATATCAAGAGCTCATTAACAAGATGTCAGGGACAAATTAAATCTAATTCAAATGTGTTAGTAACTCACTCTCCGAGAACTCATTATCAAGGACCAAGACGGCAGTATTGGAGAAAGACGCGACCAGTTAGTGGGTTATTTGGTGCTAAAAGCCACTCTCAAAAGAAGCACAATTGATAGTCTACGCCGACGGATTCCACGCTGAGCAATCCTGTAGTGAGCTCAATGTGATCCAACGGCTCTAAATCAAGCTCTAATGATGGATGGAAATAAGAGTCCAGTATGGCAACAGGAAGGCTAGTGATGCAAGCAATGACCTATAACCTTCTCTGCACAGAGACACTTATAAAAAGGCGCTCTCACCTCACACACGTACACATCATTCTTCTTTTCTAGCTTTTTCACGACTAGATTAGCCCTAGATTTAATGCCTTATTGTCATTTGTTCATTTTTAAATCAGTTGTAATTTTCTTTTTATTCAAGATGTTCTACACAGATTTTTAGTTAATGAAACTTATCTGTTGCTTTTAATTCTCTAAATCATCTCGTTTTCAAAAAGCTCTCAATACAGCCAAACTGTCTCAAATAAAGCTCAATTCAGCTCTCAAAGAGTCTATAAAGCTCTTTAATTGAGTCTGCTCAAATTAGCTTAATCATAACGTAAAAAACTTAAGAATCAGCTTAAAATCTATATATTCTACCTTTGCTTTAAGAAGTAGAAAGCTTAAGGAAGGCGCGGAAGATTAGTCAATGGATGAACTCCCAGTACTTGAATACAGCTTATATAATAAGGCGCAGACAGCTTGTAGGCAAAGCTCTATAGATGCATACTTATGCCTTGTTTAAGCCTTAGGCTTCTTATGTAAGCGTTAGACTTTAATTTTACAAGTGTAGCTTAATTAGTTTGCTAATATTTAGGCTAGTTTTACTAAGTTGCTTAATGATCTGTCTTATTCCTTTCTACTAGTTACTTCTAATAGTGTCCCTTATTGTGTTTTCCCCATTTTGATCATTGTATTAAGTTTTTTATATCCTATTTTTCGTTAATATCGCGGTTCTATAGTTTCAGTTTATCATGTCTGTCATAAAAACATCTAAAAAAAACCAAAAATATTAGATAGCATAGTATAGATCTTTGATTTCTAGTTAAATCCAGCTGTTGATTCATGTTTTTAAGCTTGCTATTTAGCCATAGTTATCTGTATTTAGGATTGTGTCAAAGTGGGATTTCATTAATCATAAGCTTAGTCATTCTGTCAATGTCCTTAAGGAGTGTTTGGATCTACTTCTTTGACCTCATTAAGTCAAAGGCTTTTGTGCAAAACACTTGTGTCAGTTTTGATTTCACTAGATCAATACGGAAAAAAACAGAGTTTCAAAAGTTATAATTTTAATTTTTCAAAAAGGTATGGCTTTAATTGTGTGTCTCAGCACCAGGGCAATCTGTCTATTAACATTGCGAGCTTGCTAAATTTTATCCAAGCCCCACAGGCTTGGTATCACTTGTTTGGCTTTACCACACTCAATAGAGAGTGGTCAAAGGCAAGTTACTCATTATTAACCTGCATTATTTGAATTGTGGCCTTTTACATTTACAATCACAGTGGAACTACGCACTACTGTCATTCTTGTTTCCAAATAGATTAGTTAATCTAGGTTTTAGGCTTTTAAATTTTAGTAGCTTAAAGAATAGTAATAGATTAATATAGATTAGAGCTTATCTTTCATTTCCAAGCTTATTTACTTTAGTACAATTTAACTTAAAAGTCATCTAAAATACCATAAAGTCCAAAAACAGTATCAGTTAAGAATTAGATTTAAGATTTTGATTTCTAGCTTATAATGTAGGTTTTATGAAAATATAGTAGCTTATAAGTTGATTCTTAGTGAGCAAAAGTTTTAAACCCAGTCTTATGCTTATTGAGCTATTAGCTAATCGACCTTAAATGTGTGCTTTTCAAGTTAAAAACAGAGTTTGCTCTCTTAGTTCATCCAAATTTCAGATTGGCTTAATTTCGTTATTCTAGTTCAAAAAAAAGTCTTTCAATCCTAGCATAAGTCACTTTACCAGCTTGCTATAACACACCCTTTTGGCATTATTAAGTTTACAAGCTTAAAATTGAGCCCTTATACCGCTAATTTAAGTAAAACCAACGGGTAAACCCCCTTTCATTCTGTAAAACAGCTTATTTGACTAAGCACTTTAGAGCTTAATTATTGTGTTTTCACAGCTTATGTGCTTTTGTTAAAGCTTTTTCCCTCCCCAACTTGTTCTCTGCAAACTTTGCCTTATAAGTTTTCAATAATAAGCAACTTTATAAGACCTCAACTTATTTTGGCTTAATTGACATATCTGTAATTGGGTTGGGCCACAGGGTAAGTAGTGAAACTTTTAAAAGTTTGATTTATAGTTTTCTTTGATTAGTCCTTTTAGTTTACCACTGCTAGTCCTTAAGGGACTAAACTCCATAGTCCCTCCAGTTAAGTCTTTGTTTTAGTTTAATAATTTTTTAATTAATAATTAGGTTTAGTTCTTAAATTAGTATTTAATTAAAGTTTAATAAAATAGTAAAAATTAGGGCTTTTATTTTTTATAAAAGTCTGCACTTTTTCTTTTTCTAGTATAATTTTTATAAAATTTTTAGGATTATATTTTTAATAATTTTATTATTTTTATACTTTTTAATTAGTTTAAATCTTAGAAAATTCATAACTTTAAAACTAAAAACCCAAAAATAGTGATTCTTTTTTCTAAAATTTTCTTTTTTACTTATTTTACCTAGGAAAAATATAATTTCAATTATTTTTCCTATTTCTAATATATTTTTATTAAATATAGTTGTAAAATTAAAAAAATCAAAAATCAATCAAAAAAAATATTATTCTTTTTTCTCTTAAAATTCTCTTTTGTACGCTAATTTAGGTTTAAGGGAATTTATTTTAACTATTTTTAGGACTTCAATTTTTGCGATTACTTGCTTACTTGCTCGCGTTTATTCATGTTTTCCTGTTAAATCATTAAATGTTAATATGCTTTAATGTTCAATTTACTTGTTGCTTTTATTTGGTAGTTATAGATCATAAAATATCCTTTTGCTTTCATTCAAATCATAATCGAGCTTAAACGAGGTTTCAATTGGCAACAAGTCGATTGGGGAAACGACATGGTGGATCAGTCCTTCCGGTTAAATATACGTATATATATTATAAATTATAATAATTTTGTGAGAGTGGAATTAAACTAAAGGTAACGTGGTACTTTTCTCTATATTGCTCTTTGAATTATTATTATATTGTGGTATATTTTACAAGTATATAAAACACACAATCAAGTATCATACTTTGTTGAAACAGTACCTTTGAGGCCATGAACATGTAGTACCATTATACAAACAACACCAATAAAATCCCATGGCCCAATAACAATAAAGCCCAATCATTAGCGAACAACTCAAAAGTAGTAACATAAGATGGCAGTATTAATAATCATGAAGACAGTAGTAACTTAGATCGAGTTCATTCAGTATGAACTTGATAATCTTGCCTTCATTTTAACCTTGAGCATCACTTCTTCAAAGCCTAACTAGAAGTATTCACAAACTTGTATCCCAATATTACACGAAGAACAACAGTACCAGTTTACGAACTAATTTTAACATTTCAAAAGCAGTACTAATATTGAAAGGAAGCAGTACTAACTCATTCCTTCTTCCCATGGTTTTAGCGATGCTTAATTTGTCACATATCTGTTACAAATCAATCATGATGCAGAAAATAATAACAGTCAATCAGGAGGTTATTTTGGAATAAAGATTCAATCCCTAAAACATAGGATTTATTTATTATAACAGATCCATTCCAAAAATTACGAATCACAGTCAAAACCTACTGTGATACCTTCCATATAACTCTCATTCCACAACTCAATAACCATGTAACCCATAATCAAACCTGTTGTTGACCCTATCTTTTAGGGTTTACTTCATAAAACACGTAACAAAACTTGTTTCCATCATTCACGCATCCCATAAACCATAACCTTATCCTTCGGGGCATTCATAAACATCAGAATCAAACTCATAAATAGACCCGCTGCTTCTTATCATGACCTGCTACCATACTAAAACCAAACCTACTGCTTCTTTTCCTTTTCCAATAGCAGCATTAACAATCATGAAAATTAAAGTACACCATACATGCTGATCATGTTGATTGCGCATACAAGGACCACTATCATCAATAATCATGACCATTAGTTCCTGCTTATATCAACTTTGAACGTTTGTCACTGTCATTGATTCCGAGAACCTAAACATCAAGAACGCATCAACCTTGATTGTATAGGCAGCAGTAACCCATAAACTTTTTTCTGTTTTCATAATTAGGGTTTGTGAAAACCCTAGTTTTACCAAAATCACCTTTTATTGAAAAACAAAAAATACATATGCAAAAAAACCTATCATACCCCTAGATCAAGAAGCCACTAGCTCTGATCCCAATGTTTAATCTGTTAAAGACCCTTAAGAGTCGTTATTAATACGTCATCCCAGGATATAGTAACAATGATTAATAAACTTGCACAATGGAATAATAACATAGAAATCATAGTTACTTCAAGGTTTTCTTTATTCATTATATCCTCAAGATCAAATGATCCTTGAGGCTAAACTAACTAATACATAAACAAAAACTAACTAATAAGCTAACTAATGATACAACAAAAACAAAATAACAATAACAAAATAATAAAAAAAACAAGAAACTAAAAACGGAACCATACAGCAAACACACAAGACTAAAAAAAACAAAGCAAACACAACAAAACAATACAAAACAAAAAAAACAACAACATAGCCAAATACAAAGCGAATAACAAAAAACACAACAAACAAACAAAAACATATAAATAAACAAGGACACAAGACATAATAACAACCGAAAGCCAACAACAACAAACAAGAAATAACAAAAAACAACAAATACAAAAATACCAGCACAACAACCGAAAACAAGAGAGACACCACAAAAACAAAAAGACACCTACACAAAGAAAAAATCACAAAAAGACTAATAACATCAAAAATGAAAAAAATACAACCAACACAAATACAAACAATAAGAACAAAGAAGAGAAGACCAAACCAAACAAACAGAAAAAAAAAAATAGAGAAACACCAAAAACACCAAAACACCAACAACACACGACAACAGAACTAAGAAGAAATCAAAAACACACACAAGAACCAAGACTACTTCAACAAAAACCAGAACAAAGCAAACAAGTAACAAAAAAAAACAACACAAATACAAGATATCCAAAACAAAACACGAAAAAAAACACACTACCAACAACAAACAACAATAAGAAACAAACACAACAATAAACAATAACAACCAAACATGTTTTCTTTGTTGTCTAAGACTCCTCATTCGAGAGATACCTAACATGAATTGATGATTTAAACCAGTCGCACTATAGACCCTTTATATAAAGGGTTACCAATAATAACCTAGCTTACTAGAAGCTAACTTATTTATCAAATTAAGTCCTTGTTTGTTTCACTTTCTTCATTTATGCATATGTAATTTGTAATTCATCAAATCTGGATCCCAACAAAGAGATAGGATAGTTCTCTCGCTTTGTTCAATCAGTTTGGTAGATGGTACGACGCAGTACACTAACCAAACTAGTAACCAAGGCTTCTGAAGAGATCTCCAGTAAATGAGAGGCGATTTAGGGTCATTGATCATCAGATGATAGAGATGAGTATTCCATGCCGTATCGTGACTACCAGTCTCTTCAATGAACATTCCTCGTGCATTTCTCTGTGGGATTCAGTTTTTCTCTCATTGGCGTAACGATTGCAGACTTTAGTAACTCGAGTCAACAATCACCCAAATGGTATCATGGCCTTGGGATGACTTAAGAAACTTTGTGATAAAATCCATAGTGATATTGTCCCACTTCCATTGAGGTATCTCGGGTTGTACCAACAATCTCGATGGTCTTTGGTGTTCAGCTTTGACCCTAGCACACATCAAACATTTACTAACATAGGTGGCGATGTCGGCCTTCGGGATATTGGGCCTCATAATATAGCTTTTCATGTCTTGATCACAATTTTGTCAAACCCGGATGGATAGAGTATTTGATTTGTGGCGCTGCTTCATGCATGATCACAGTCCTTAAATCACCATAACATGGCAACCAACTCCTGCCATTTAAGCATAGAGTTTCGTCGGCACGGGGTTCCAACTTTTCCTTCGGTATATCCTTCCTGATCATACCTCCTACGTCTTCATTCTTGATGTTCTCTGGTTTATGTGCTTCTATTTGAGCTTCTAAAATTTGTTTGGGGAGATTCAAGCCAATAGTCATGACTAAGGCTCGAACCCGTAATGGCTGAATCCGTTCTTTACGGCTTAAGGCATCGGCCACTACGTTTGCTTTCCCCGGGTGATAACGAATTTCACAGTCGTAATCACTGAGCAACTCTAACCAGCGATGTTTCCTCATGTTCAGCTCCTTTTGGTCAAGAATGTGTTGTAGACTTTTGTGGTCGGTAAACACAGTGCACTTGGTTCCATACAAATAGTGTCTCCAAAGTTTTTAGAGCAAACACTACTTCACCAAGTTACAAATCATGAGTAGTATAATTTTTCTCATGAATCTTCAACTGTTGTGATGCATAAGCAATCACCTTCTCGTTTTGCATCAATACTGCACCCAATCCTTTATGCGACGCATCGCAATAAACAATGAAGTTCTCAGCTCCTTCCTTCAGGTAGAGCCAGAATTGGCGCACTGCACAACTTCTGCTTTACTAACTAGAAAGCGGCTTCCTCCTTACACCCCAATCAAACTTAACTCCTTTCTGAGTAAGTTTGGTCATTGACTTGGCGATCTTCGAAAATCCTTTGATAAATCTTCGGTAATACCCAACAAGACCTAAAAATTGACTAATCTTTGTTGGTGTCTTAGGAGATGCCCAATCTTTTATGGATTCGATCTTGGCAGGATCCACGTGAATGTCTTGACTATCAATCACGTGGCCAAGAAATTATACCTTAGGAATCCAAAATTTAAAATTTGAGAATTTAGCATACAACTCCTCTTTCTTAAGCAATTTCATAATTTCCTTAAGATGTTCTTTATGTTCCTTATTGTTCCTTGAATAGATAAGGATATCATCAATAAAGACAATCACAAACTTATCCAAGTATGGCTTGCACACCCAATTCATGAGATCCATAAATAATGCTGGTACGTTCGTCAAGCCAAATGGCATAACTTGGAACTCGTAATGACCATATCGAGTTCTGAATTCCGTTTTTGGAATATCTTCTTCACGTACTCGAAGCTGGTGATAACCTGATCGCAAGTCTATCTTAGAATAAACGTTGGATCCTTGTAGTTGATCAAATAAATCGTCGATCCTTAGGAGTGGATAACGATTCTTCACCGTCAGCTTGTTCAGTTCTCGGTAGTCGATGCACATTCAAAATGATCCATCCTTCTTCTTGACAAACAAGACCAGATCTTCCTAGGGTGAGGAACTAGGCCTTATAAAGCCTTAGTCGGATAGCTCCTTCAGTTGGTCTGACAATTCTTTCATTTCGGACGGGGCCAATCGATAGGGTGCCCGTGCTACAGTTTCAACACCAGGTATCAAATCGATCTAAAATTCCACTTGTCGAGTTGGAGGAAGACCCGACAAGTCCTCAGGAAATACTTCAGGAAAATCTCGAACGATCGGTACGTCCTCGAGTCGCTTCTTCTTCGACTTGTCTTCAGTCTCCTTTGTAGTAACATGTGCCAAAAAGACATGACATCCTTTTAGCATGTACTTCTGCGTTTTAGTGCACGAGATGATGTTCAAACGAGTCTCGTTTCCCCGGTTTCTTCCGTTACCATGAACAATCAAGGTTTCATTTCCCCAAGGAATACGAACGATTTTCTCGGCACAAACAATGACAGATTGGTACTTTGCCAACCAATCCATACCAATTATGATGTCGAAACTACCAAGTTCTATGGGCATTAAGTCTATGTTGAATGGATGATTTAAGAAGTTTAATGTAAAACCCCGAATGATAGTGTTTAACCCAATTATTCTCCCATCAGCTAGTTCAACATCATAATAATGATCTAAGGTAGTTGGTGTGATATCAATTTGGGAGCTAAATGCAGTAGACACAAAACTCCTATTGGCACCAGTATCAAATAAGATAGAAGCATAGTGGTTGTTTAGAAGGAACGTACCCGTAAAGATGTTTGAGTCTGGGTTTGTCCTTGCACGGCCTACCGTATACACTTTTGCTAGAGCATTGCCATTTCCACCTTGGTTACCATGGTTGTTGTTCTTCAACTTTGGACACTCCCTCTTGAAATGTCCCTGGGCTCCGCACTCAAAGCATGTAGCTTTCTGACCTGCCTCGGTGCCTCTTTGGTTGTTAGCAGTATTGGCATTTGCGGTACTCCTATAGTCACGGGCCAGATGGCCAACTCTATTGCACTTGTGGTATTTTGGAGCACACTGACCATCATGGTGATAGTTGCATTTGGAGCACAGAGGTTTAGATCCTCCATAAGGTTTCTTCTCACCCGATCCAACAGTGTAAGCCATGCCAGTGTTTTGCCTCTTGTTCTGTTATTGATTATCATCTTGCTTCCTTTTTTTTCACTCTGACGTTCAACAAAAGTGTGAATCTTCTTGTCTATCAGATTAGTTGCAAATTCAATTGTATCCTGCATGGTCTTGTGCTTAAATGCCATTACACTTCTGTGAATCATGTTGGGTAAACCACCGACATACCTCTCGATTTTATTTGACTCTTCAGGGAACATCCTAGCACACATTAATGCCAGTTCCTGAAAACGTTAGTTATAGCTTATCACATCGGTGCCTTTAACCTTCAGATTCTACATCTCTACCTCCAGCTTCTTAATCTCGCCTCTTGGGCAGTACTTGTCGGTCATCATCTTTTTCAGGTTTGTTCAAGTCATTGCATAAGTAACATCATGACCAACAGTCCTAACGTGGGAGTTCTACCATGTTAGAGCACTTCCGAGAAGAGTACAAGTGGCAAACTTGATTTGGTTTTCCATAATGCAATTGCTTATACGAAACGCAGTTTCCATTCTTTCAAATCACTGAGTCAACTCGACAACTCCCTCAGTACCCTTAAAATATTGGGTTTTGCATTTCATGAAGTCCGGGTAAGTGCACTCACGAGCAAGAGGAGCTTGTCTCCTTCCACCCATTCCTGAATCATGGCTGTCTTCGCCATTTCTGCTTCTGGTGGCCTCATGTTCTACCAACACGTCAGCAACTCCTTAGGCAACTAATCTCTTAAGTTGCTCATTAGTCTTCTTCAATCACAATAAAATATAAACCAGTTAAATTTCATAAAATCATAACCATGACATAACATATACCGAATAAATAAAGTGAGATCACATCACACAGTGAAATGCTAAACTGAATTGAAATTAACAATGGTGTAACTAAATCGACATTCATTCATAATAAATTTGATTACAGACATGACATAATACATCCTTTCTTTATATAATTTGGAAACATACATGACCGATTCAGATATAAAATGATCACTACGATTAGGTTACAAAATGAAATATAAACAACCTAAAGCCTTACTAGTCGGGAGTTAACCGGTAATACTTAGTAGGCTAATACAATATAGCTACAACATAACCAAATCTATGAACTGCTATCGGCCTCCTTCGGTACCTCCGGCTATGCTGGACCGCTAGCGCGTCCCTGCTATCCCTGCAGTGTTGTCACCTATGTATGTGGTGTACTCATCAGTCTTAGTATCTCCACAAGATGTGCCTGTCGAGCGCGGTCTACTACTCGTAAGGCTATAATATCTGTCTGATGTGCCAATACAATAGTCCTCAGTGCTCTCAACTCAGAACGGGCGGTGTCACTAGCATCCATCGACCATCCCTAGGCCTCACGGGAAAGTCTGGCCTCTCTCTCCATGAGTAAAGCAGTGTGAGCATGAGCACGTCTATCTCTAAACAGCATGTTGAGCCGACCGCTCATCAATAACCTGGCATCCTATGCATCATCTAGTCTACCATAAATCTCGTCAGTATCCTGTCTAACCGTAGTGACAAAGTCTGTCAACCGTCAACCCAACTCTGTGTCATCCGTCGCTGGTGCCCCTGGCATGCCCACAAGCATCTCATCCCAAGTGTTTGTAAACCTATAACAAACATCTCTCTCTGGATCACACCTAATCTCTGCATCCAAGGTAGCAACAAAACAATAGTCTGCTCTGAAACCTGTAGTAGGTCTAGATGCAGATTAGTCTCACCCGACCACTAAATCTATTGACCAAGAGCAATACATAACCTCTTATAAGGTGGTAAACAAACCTCGGGAATTTCTGCTCTATGGTCAATAGAGGGTAAAAGCAAAGGTGGTGATGATGTAGGTAATGGTATATGTAGAAATGGTGGTGTCCCTGATGGTGGTGCTAAGCTGTAGGTGGATGGTGCAGCAGCCCTCATTATGGCCATAGATTCGCTAGTATGTGATAGTATGATAGGTGGTGGTAAATGGGAAGTTAGAAATGGTGACCAAACATTTGTCGCCCTCAGCCGAATCATAGAGCACCGAATTCCTAACAGAATAAGTAGACTGACAGGTAGTGGTGGATATATACAGGTAAGGGAAAGTGAATACTGGCGTAGGGGGAGATGTATTTTAGTAGTTGAGATGATAGAGGAGTAAGTAAAGATGTGGTGGAGGGGTAGGTATGGAAAGAACATCTCTCAACTCTTCCCTACAAAGAGAATGTATAGGTGCCTAAGCTGGGAAGATACCCTCATTGTAAATACGATGTACTAGTGGGGCGGGACAAGAGTCGGCCGGAGCTGGGTTCCTCTTCCTCCTCCTCCTACCTCCCCCCTTTCGTCCTCCTCTCCTCCTTACCTTCTCCTTACATCTCTCCCCTGCCTTCACCTCTCCACCTACCTCCTAAATCCATCCCCTCCCCTGCCTCGATCCAGCCATCCTCCTGTCCGATCTCCTCCTCTATTATATAGAGAAGAGCCTTATCCCTCGTCCTCCTCAACATCATCATCATCATCATCCTTGTCATCATCGGATGACTCATCATCATCATCGTCATCATCTCCTCTGTCGACAGGATAATCAATGGGGTCCTCCTCATGATCCTCCTCATCCTCAGCTGGATCAGAGTTTGCAATGTATCTTGGTGAGCTGGCACTAGGTGGGCCAACAGCATGTAGTGGTTGCTCTTTAGTAGGAAATACCTCATCCTCTGGTGGCATAAACTCTGAATATACAGGCTCAGGGACCAAACTCTATATTGAAAGTGTGTGCTGCTAATGGCTCTCAGGGCCAGGCACATAATCAAGAGATGGTGGGGCCTGAAAAGTGGCTACCACATATGCATACGGATCCTTCTAGCCTAAATGGGTGGGTCCATTGACTCCTAGAGATCCTATGTCTGACAAACCCTCAAATGGACTGGATACTACCGTGTAGGTGACTGTGGAATCCTCTGAATCCGACATGACAATATCTGAAAATCAAAAGTAGCTTATATAAGTATTAATATAAGACTCTTATAGTAATGTAATATACATAGTATTTTATAGCATGTATATCAATCATGAATGCATCTAGTCTAACCAACTAATGCAACAACTGGTGTATGTATGTCCCGTGAAAAACCCCTTTGTATGAATGCAATGTTTAAAAAATGGGTTATAGTAAAGCAAAAACATTTGACCTGGTTCTCTATAACCTTGGCTCTTGATACCAATCTGTAACACCCCCAAATTGGGTTACAGCGGAATATGGGTTAGGGGTGATACTTCATAGATCAATAGCATAAGATATATATAAGAACGACCATTTAAAAGTTGTTTAAAACATATACATTAGATTTAACAAATTGTTGTTACGCAAGTTCGAAACTTCACTTGTTTATTGTTCAAAATACAAAGATTTTAGTCCATAACAAATATATCCCCAAAATGTAATGCAACCAAATCTTTTATGCATATGAATTCCAAAATATCGACCACCAATGTATCCCTGGTCCTAGCAGCCTAATTGATCTCCGAGAAAACATTTCTAAAACGTCCAACATAATGTTGGCAATATCTCTTTTCAATCATAACATGTCCGAGCTTAGTGTCATGAGCTTAGGGAAACGTAATCACATTTTATGATATTTGCATCTGTTGCATTATCATGAGGAAATTTTGCGGTCCTACATTATATATTTTACAAAGCCTATGAATTTACCACATTATTGTTGACGTTTTAAAGCAATGTTTTCCAAGAGATCAATAAGGTCAAGACTAGGGATACATTGGAGGTCGATAGTTTTGTGGAAAGACATATCATAAAAAGATATGGTTGCATTAACAGTTTTTGGGGATATATCGTTAATGGACTAAAATCTTTGGTATTTTGCGAACATATGAACAAGTGAAGTTTCAGACTTGTGTAACAACAATTTGTTAAATCCAATGTATTAGTTTTAATAGACTTTTAAATGGTCGTTCTTATATATATCTTGTGCTATTGATCTATGAAGTATCACCCCCAACCTATATTCCGTTGCGACCCAATTTGGGGGTGTTACATGCTTCGTAGCCGAAAAACTATAAAATCTTGGCGTCTGGGTACTCATCTTCGGTCTCATATTATTGTCATTGTTATTCAGCTTTAGTTTATTTTGTTATATTGTTTGTTCATATTGTGAATTGGTTAAACATACAACTCGAATCTAAATTTTTTGAAAATAAACTTTTAAAATGAAAAAGGAACCGGTAAACTATTCAACCCCCTTATAGTTTCCACAACTGGTATCAGAAGCCGAGGTCACTCAATATTTTTAAAATATATTTTATTTTAAAGCTTGGATCGATCTATGAATTTCAACAAATATATAGAAGGGCAATCTATGCAAAGACCACCGTTTTTTGAAAGCGATAGTTTTGTTTATTGGAAAATGTTGGGATTAAAAGCCTTCTTCATGTTTACACTGCTAGCTAATGTTAAATGTTTTGCTGTGTAAAAGTTACTATTGCTGGTGTTAAGTTAATGTTGCTAGTACAAAAGTTACAACTGCTCAAAGATTAAGACCGCTGAAAGAGTTTCTACTGTCAGAAGAGAATGGATAAAGACAGAAGAAAGGATAAAGATTGATTGGAGATCAAGATTAGTTATGTGATAAGTATTACTCTCTCTCTCTCTTAGAATAATCATGGAAATATTCTAAGTTTTAGGAATATATTGTAAATCGACTAGGACTCCTTGGTGTATAAAAGGAGCGATCTCTCAGGTCCTGGGGCATAGAGTTTGATATCTTTTATTTTTGATATCGTTATAGGCTTCAAGGTTTGTAACCCTAAATACTCCAGGAGAGTATATCGTACTTCTCACTTCGAGTCCGTTTCTACCCATTACATCCTTTGAGCCTTTTCCACATTGCTCTTCTCGCAACCTCTCTCCTAATACCTTTCCTCGTGTTACTATTTCATTAAGAATTCCTCTTAATATTAAAGATTAGATTCCGCATAATCTTTAATACACGTAACAAAGTTTCTACTATAGTTGTGTTAGATTTATCTAATATAACTACCTTATACAAGCTAAGGAATTTATCCCATATACACGAAACTCTCGCGTGATCCAAAAAGAGTATCCTACATCCTGACGACAACACACCTGTAATAAGAGCTTGTTAAGAGCTTGAAATAAGAAGAACTGTTTGAAACACACAGAACTCTCCTTTTGCAAAGTCACATTGCATTCAGAATCGTACGATGGGGGTTTGACAATCCAAGGTTCCAATGCCAAACACTGGCGATGAGTTTTGATTTATCGGAGGATGAAACATAAGAACAATACATCTAGCGATGATTGAAGACCAATGCTCTATGGGAAGTCATTAAGAATGGAAAACACTGCAAACCACGAAACAATAGTTGGTGGAAGTTGTTGAGAAAGTAACTACCATCCTACAACATCTAGAAGAAAAGGCTCAGAAGAGGTTTAGTCAGTGAAGGCCAGAAAGCAACCCTTCAGATGATGAGGCAATACCTAATGATAGTCAGGTTAAAGTTCAACTCATCAAGGATGCTAAGTTTTCTGCTAGGAAGCTTATTAAAAAGAGGTTGGTGGGAATGCTCGCTATAAGGAAAACTCAACACAAGAAATCTCTTGAAACAACGTACATGAAAAACTTCACTTCTCCCTAGCTCAGAAACCCTTCTATCAAACTTTTAATAGGCTTACGAAGCCCTATGTGAGTCAGTTGGCAGATTTTAGGGAGAAACACATGGCACAAGAAGAATCGTAAACCCAAGAAGTTGTAAAGAAGTTTATCACCAGAATGTGAACACATAACGCAGTTGCTGTGACCACGGAACAAACTTGAATTACGCGCGCGACATACAAGGATGATCTCCTACAACAATCTCAAAGTGTCCATGAACGAGACAAGTCACACAAGGGGACATCAAGAAAGCTCAAGCTACAAAGCACATCTAAAACATAGCTTTTGTTCGCGTCCTCTAAAGCCTCCCACTGGAGCACTAATGAAGCAGTTAAACTGAGCTCATGAAGTTTTCCCTGCTGTCCCAACCCCCCAACACTCCCAAGCTACTATACATCTCGGCTAATTCCAATAAATGTTGATAAATTAAAAGGTAATCTGTTGTGATCTGTAGCATATCTTATGCCTAGTCAACCAAGTTAGTCCTACACAAAACTGGTGTGCAAATAAGGACTTACAACAACTCCAACAAGAATGACTTAGGACGAGATGCGAATTTGAACGATGACCAGATGCTCGCGCCCGCCCATGTTTGACTATGAGAGCAAGAAGGTTTTCTTAGAAGAACACAAAAGGAAGGAAACTAATATTGGTATGAGACCAATTAGGTGTGATAAGTTCAAGGTAGAGTGCTTACAACTAAACTCTCAGCGCCGACACAAGAGGCGGATATACCTTATAACATGAGAGTTCCAGAGTTCCAGAAACTACAAGACAACTTGAATAGGGAAAGGACTCAAGAAGAAGTTTGATCAGCAGGAGAAACTACTTCCAATGCTTTTTGAATACTCATTGATGGTCTTGGCTGGTTATATCCGATTGGCAGGTATCATGCAGATGAAGGACAACTAAATTCTGCACCTCATAGCCACTCCTTTCAAGTTCTGATTCTGAGTATCTAAGGCGATTCTACTGTCTGCTCAAGAATCTTGTCCATTGAAACTTATTGAAGATGCTTACATCTCAATATGAACAACTAATTGAACAATAGATTGAGAAATCTAAGTAATAGTTGTATGCATTATAAACCATATATTTCTGGTATCTGCTTAATTACACCATACCTTTGACCTAATAAAAACACAGCCTAAAATGAACAAAATATATCAAAAATACATCTTGTAATAGCCTCATTGTGATGTGTTTATTTTGATTTTATGCTGATGAGTCCTTGGCCAAGTAACCCACCCGATATCACTAACACAGGAACAAAAACGTAAGCCCAAAAACCAGACACACACACCTGAGCACTGGAAATAAAAACGGACCACGAAAAAACCGAACGCCAGAAGAGACACTAAGACATCTTTTGGCGCCCCCAACCCGACGTCCTACAACCACTCGCGTTTAATGCGCGCGACGCCCAACGCACCACCAGCCCATTAAGCCTTTTAAAAATTAACAAGCCATATGATAAAAAGCCTAAATCTACTACTACACATAACAAAATCCTTCCTCTAACAAGCCTAGGCCCAAACATTACACAAAGCCCAAACCCAACCTCTAACGTAAACACCCTAAACCTTTTACCCGCTAGTCCTTAGTGGCGGCCCGCGAGAAAACACACTAGTCTCAATCGCCTCTCCATATCCTCAGCGTATTTTTCATCACCAATTAGCTTTACATACCCACATACCACCGTTACCTTTTTCCCCCTAACCCCGTTAACAAATCAACACTCTTAATACCTTTTCTCGCTATACTCAACACTATTCACCAACACGCCCATTCTCCAGTCCTGAATCCGCTAGTAAAACCCTTGAAAAAAATTAAACACCCTTAACCTTTTCTTCCTTACAACCCGACAACCCTATTTAACCTCTCAATTCTTCCTAAGCAAATGACACAGAGCCACGGTATGCAATTCACTATGAAAATTGATTATTAATGGACATCACACAGGGACGTGAGTTCCCAAGCAAGAAAATAGATTCAAAACGGGCTATGATTAATGGCTTATTCTAGACAGCACTCAACACAATTCCCCCCCAACAGAAGAAACACATCTCAAAGGGCTATAGCTTTTCTCATTCACGGCTACTATATAAAAGGGTGTTTCGACACCACCAGTATAAACAATCTCTACTTTATACTAGTGTAGCTTTCTAAACATAATCTTTTTATCTATATGTATTTTACAACGCTTAACTCATTAATTCTTAATCAGCATATTCGTAACTTTCTTTATCCATAAGATCTTGACAACTTTTTTTATGATTTTAATGAAATTCCAAGTTTAATGTTAAAAATTATGTTTTTGTGTTAATAGAATCTTCAATGCTTCTCGAAAATGTCTTTGCACATACCACGGCTTCATATAAGCTCTTTTAAGTTGTTTACTAAAACATTAATCACAACCTTCCCTAACATCCGCAGCTCGCTACACATAAGTTGACTCTTTAAGCTAATCTATACTACCCACACCTCCACCATTTCACACCCTCAACCACTCACCCTCAGCTTACACTTCTCGAGAAGATAAGCAACATACCCTAGATGTGCCGATCTCCTAATCACCATACCTCCACAGCTCTTGTTTTCAAACAAGCTAAGCTTTGTTTCGAACACAGGCCTCAAGAGAGCCATCCATCTCCATTGTCTTTTCTTTCGAGCTTTAAGCAAAGGAACTTAGTAAGATTTTCCACTTTTTCTTACTCTTTTCTTCTTACACATCCTCTATTTATACCTGTTTCTTCGCTTATTATTAGACTAGTCTTATCTTCTCTTATTTATGCTTATTTATGTTTTGCCCTAGTGCCTTATTGATTGCTAGTACTTATTAGCTTTAAATCTTCCTTTGTTCATGTTTTTATATCAAAACTGCTACTTAATTAGCTAAAACTAAACTGCTATGTTGTTGCTTATTGTAAAGTCGCTTATTAAAAGGTTGGATTTTGGCTTATTAAGGATCTTCAGAAGTTAGTTAGTCATTATGTTTATAAAAAACCATAAAGCATTAACATGTCAAAATCAATCTAAAATGGTTTCAAGCAAATATTAAAAGGGTTTTTTGGTATAAGCAACCACTAACCTTAGTTAGTGCTGTTTGACACCCTCATTGGTCTTACAAAACCAACTTTTGAAAATGCATTAAATAAGCCTTATAAATTAGTTTTATCAATAAGTTTTTGCATGAGTACATATCAAGTTTTAAAACAAAGGATTAATGGGGTATCTAGATCTTAGAATCCTGGTTGCTTTTCAAAACTTATTCAAACGCATATATCTTAATTTTAGACTAAAAGTTGTTTTGAGGTCTTGTCTTATGCTCTATTTTAGTTCTTAAATTGCAGTTAGATATAGGGGTGCGCCAAATTGATGATTTGTCATTTGAGTTTTCCTAATCAATCAATCATATTTAAGGATTAAGTTTTTAAAGTTTGAACACCAAACACCATTTCAATCACAAAATTTAGGCGATAGTAATCTAACGTTGTTTTAGAATCTACCAGCAGACTAACCTCCGAAATTGTCAACTCAAGCTACATTGTTTTAACACGGCTTAACTCTGTTTGAGCTTTTTAGAAACATAAAACCAGCTTATACCCCCAGCATATTATTAGCCTGCAGTTAGCTTATTTGTCTTTAGAATCCAAAAGCAAAAGTTAAAACAACTTTTTCCTCTCTTTCGGCTTTTTCACATAGCTTTTAAACTTAATTGTCTTAAATTCAGTTTATTTTGGTTCATTAAGTGTTTATTATCAAATGCTGATTGTTCAATTTGTAGCTAAATTCTATTGCATATATAGTCCTTTAATCTTAGCTCAAAGTAGAGGACTCAGTCTATTTTAAAGTGTCTGAGTGACTTTATTGCTCTTTTATGTACCTTTCAACTTATTTCCTTAATGTTAAGCTTATTTCTTTGCTTATGTGTGTTATTAGCTTAGATTTCTCTTTACCTGCCTTTCACTTGTTAGCTTTTTTTTCCCTTGCATTATTTGGTCATAAATTTCAGCTCAAAGTGTCATATTTCTTTAAAACCTTTTTTTTTACAGTCAACTGTCTTTATCCTTTATTACACGTGCGACTTACATTAGCTTATTCTTATTTTGACCTTATTTAATAGTCCAAAGTGAGCTTTCAATTATAGGTTCTAGATATAAGTTGTTTTTCAGCGCATTTGATCCTTAATAAAATAAAAAAATTGCTTTTTACTGAATGCCAAAGAACGCTTAACAGTTAAAGCTTGATGCCATTTTAACTTAAAAACCGACATTGTCACCTATAATCTAGCTTATTTCTTGGCTTATACAGTGGTTTTAGAAACAAGTTGCTTTAACAAAAGTTGCTTATTTAGGACTTAATTTAGCTTGTTTAAGAAGAAAAAACAATTTTCAAAAAGGCAGTGTCAAAGCTGAATCTCGAACTCTGCGACTCCCCTTCACAACACCCCACACAGAACACATCCTGCCATAGGGCTCTTTTTGTTATACCCTTCACACCATTTTTCCTTTTAAAACGTTTTCCATTTTGCAAGAATAAGCTTTCAGGCCCTCATTTGCTTATTTTTAGCTTATATCCACAATAGCTAGTGAACCCGGTTTTAATTTCCCTCGGATTATCATTTGTTCATGTATTTTCCTATAATTTTTTAGAATATTTATAAATTAGTTTAATATTTTTTACAATATTTTTAGATTAAATTCTTTTTTAATTCATAATAAATAAAATACAAGTCAAAAAAATATAACTCTTTTTTTAAAAAAAAAAAAACAATGATTTAAGTCATTTGACAGACTTTTATAAAATTAAATTTTGCATTTCTTAAGGGATAAAAATTCGATAATTTAGGTTTTTAATCGACGTTTTTCGCATTCCTCCCGTTAAACGTTTTCCGTGCTTTAACACTTTAAATTGTGGCATTAATGTTTCTTTACCATTTAGTTTGTTTTTTTTTTTGAATTAGTAGAAATAGAATACAAAAATCAAATCGTCGATCATTCAATCATGCGATCACGAACTTAACCACGATTCTCCATTCACGCTTCGTCGGGATAAGACTCGGGAAGATTTGGTCATCCCTTTTCCTAAAGTGATTTTCATTTTTAACGGAATACTTCTTATACTATTTGATAGTCGGTATTTTAGTTATATATATATTATATATTATATGTACTATTATATTTGCCAAATCAAATTTTTGGCGCCGTTGTCGGGGAGGTGTGTGCGATTATCGTGTTTACGTTTGAAGATTAGTGTTTGAAGACCCTTCCTCGTGAAGTTATCGTTTTCTTTTATATCAAACTAAAAAAATAGAAAAATATTTTATTTTTCTCGATTTATTTTTGTAGATTTATTAGAAAAACCAAAAAATATTTTTCCTAAAGTATATGAAAGACTAAAAAAATTTAAAAAACAACAAAAGCAACCATTGTGTCACTTGTGAAATCGGCTCACCGTTAGATTACAAACTATAAGAGAGGTATAAGGAGAGTTGATCCTGCGATCTTCGACCCGAAAGGAGAAGGTTTTTAAAACGCTTCGGGCTTACCCGCTCCTCCGCTTCTTTGTGCGTTTTCTAGAGAGCTACCGTAACACTTTTCGTTATCCGGTTCAAAAAATATTTTTCTTTTTATTTCTCTTATTTTATTTTTAGTTCATGCGCACTCGCTCTTCATCGAATTTAATTTTTGAATCTTCCACGACTCTGAAACATCGTAATCGTAGACGTTCCAAGCAAAGAGTCGAACCGTTTTCTCTTGAAGAGACTTCCGTAGTTACGATGGCCGATCAACGTACTATGGCAGAAAATACACCAATGCACCCAACAGCCGAGGGTTACAAAGATGCTATCGTTAACTCCCGTATTCTTGCGGAGAATTTTTCCAGCTTAACATGTTCTTCAAAATTCTTTAACTACAAAACAATTTTTACCGGATTAGAGAAAGACGATCCCTCAGGCTCACATTCGATGGATATGACAAGATACACCATGATTAAGTAAAAGATGGCTTAATTTCGCGATTAAGGTTATAGCTTGTTTCCATTTTCCTATCAGGGGGGGCAAGCCCTAGATTTGGCTCGAAAAAGAACCCCCTCGTTCTATTCTTACTTGGGAAGATCTTGTTTCCAAGTTTATTAACCAATTCTTTCCTCCTTCAAAAACTATGAATCTTCGAAATGAAATTACGAATTTTCAGCAACGTTTTGATGAATCATTTTGTAAGGCATGGTGTAACACCCCCAAAATGGGTCGGCTAGCGGAATAAGATCCGGGGAGCGTTACTTCCATATAACATTGCACAAGACAGAGAGAAGACCACTAACGGTCCATTAGAAAATGATACAATGGATTTTAAATAAAAATTGTAACAAAAGCTCAATACGGCTAAACTTGTTCATTCTTGAAAATGCGAAGATTTTTTCTACATGACTAATATCCCCAAAATGTGATGCACGTAAATCTTTATAGAAATGACTCCACAATGTAGACCACCAATGTACTCTGTTTCTTGTACCTTATTCACCTTAGAAAAACATGACTAAAATGGTCAACATAAAGTTTAAGTTCATAGGTTTGTAAAATGTAAGAGTGTATGGGACCGCAATTGTTTAGAAGTGTGTATTGCATGGTAATACAATATCCAAAACAGTAGTTTGCATGGTATAAGAAATATTCAAAACGAGTAGTATTGCATGGAATACAATATCTCAAAACAGTAAGTAATGCAATGGTATACAATATTCAAAATAGTAAGTATTGCATGGTATACAATATCCAAAACAGTAAGTATTGCATGGTATGCAATATCCAAAACAATAAGTATTTCAAAGTTTCTTGTGTCCAATTGTAAAACAAAGCATGTTCTCACCCCAAAAATATATTTAAAACCAGTAAAACATGGGGCTATGAACTCACCTCAGTAGTGAAGTGAATGAGTAATAATCGAGTAAGTGAAATAACGAGTCACAGACGAATCCGAAGGCAACCTAATCAAACATAGGTCGTTTAAGTACTATGAACTTCGATAACTAATATCGTACACAATCCTATATAGCTCATCACCATCTATTTTGTAATTTATAAATCGTTGTTAGAAAGCGAAAACGTTTATAATTATCATTTTAGAAAAACTAGCATAACTTTCCCGTTTTAGACCCGTTTCCCCGCGTTTCTTACGCCACTAACAAGAACGTCCATGTCTTTGTATTGAGATGATGTATAAAAATATTACATTTTTATATTTTATAACCTTCTGATGAACAGTACTTTTACTGTTCATGACGTTTTATAAATTTACTTTTATAAATTTAATTGTCGTAATACCCGTAAATGCAATAACTTGTTCGTTTTAATCCCGATTTTAGCGATTCCTTCGACCACGTCTTTGTTATCAAAATTATCACATTTTTAATAAGTGGGGTCTGCTGATGAACAGTAATTTTTACTGTTCATAGTTTATAAAATTACTTTTATAAACTCGAATTATCGTAAACGTCGTATTTTATTCGTTTTAGCTCCGTTTTTAGTAATTCTTTCGAGCACGTTCTCGTAATTGAAAGTTCTATTTATTTATGAAGTTTACAAAAATTAATGTTTCTGTCATGAACAGTAACTTTTTATAAAAATATTTTTATACATTTTAAGTATATAAACTTGCGTAATTCATAACTTCTTCGTTTTTAATCGAAAAATTACGTTTCTTATTGTTTTGGAATCCTAAAAATATGTATAATCTGTTAAAACTACCAAACTTTCTGTTTTGTATAATATTTATAAAAGTTATTTTATAAATCCGTTTAATTAACGTATAACTCGTAATTAGCGTATCTTTTTCGTTATTAATCCGTTTTTCGAGTTTCTTATCATTTTGGAATCGTCATGAGGCGTAGTATTTTATAATAATGAAAACCCTACTGTTTTGATTTCGAATCCAAACAGCCCCTTTTGTGTCTTTTATATAATTAATTATATACTTGTTTTATACATACTTTTTAACAATTTAAAATACCACAATTTCTTTATAACTCATAATATACTTATGTCATATATATTATATAGTCCAAGATCTATAATTTGTCCATTAGTCCAAGATCACAAGTTCATATGAAAAAGTGTTAAAAATCATAATCACAAGTAAGTTATCCATTTAAAATGTTTAAAACCCTAAATGGTGACTTAACTATATAGAACATATATACTCGTAAAAATGATAAAAGTAAAGGCATAAAGGTTTATAGATAACCTCAAAGTGATGTATGATGATAAGAAATACAATCTAAACCCTTGTTTAGATTTTTAAACCAAGCTTGCAAACAAGAAAACCCTAGTTTTCTAAATATAAACCCTAGCTTCTTTTTCTTGATAACTACTTGTAAAGGCTTGATCAAACCTATAAACCATCTTGAGGTATCTTAGATATAGTGTATGAAAGCTTGTATGAGTTGTAGAAAAAGATTGTATGGTTTGTTTGTGTTGGCAATTTGAGCCATAGGTTTGGTTGAGAGAAAGACAGATAGAAATTATTTTTAGTTAAGTGTTTATGTTGTATATTTCTTTTAATTGTAATTTCTTTTAATTGTAATGTCATCAAGTAATATGCAAAATTGTAGAAGGTAACTCTTTATCAGTATGGTTTACAAAGCTCTTAAATTATAGTCTTTGAATCTACAATTCTGTTAGTAGAATATTTCATATATCAGTATCACATTTGATTTTTCTTCATATCGGCAATTATACGATGTATACTTTATAATTTATTACATGCTCTTTCGTTATTAATAACTAAACTCATGAAACTAGCCCGCCCATCCGGGCGGGCTATGAAGCTAGTATATATATATATATATATATATATATATAGAGATATATATATATATATATATATATATATATATATATATATTACGTAGTTATTAATATATAGTATTAATACATACGATTATTACTCGTTTTACCTCCAAAAAACACTTCAACTACTATACGGTCACAAAGGTTAATTTTTGGAAATACATTAACATAAATACACTAGTAAATACTTATGCATTATCCATCATTCTTTACTACTCCGATACTAAATCAAACCTACGATATATAGGTCGTGTTCGTGAACCGTTGATCGTTACCGAGTAACCTTATTCTAGACTATTCACTACTTCAATCCACCAATCGAGGTGATTTCATAGCCCCACATTTTACTCGTTTTGAATAAATGTTTTATAGCTTGGGGTGAGAAACATTGCTTGTTTTTAAAACTGACACGAAGAACTTATACGTAATTTCTCTGTTTAACGTGTTGCCTAAGTAGCGTTTAAGACCAGATATGCCCCGAATATCTGTAACCGTAATTACCTTTAAATAACCGATTGCATGTTAAGTAAGCGTGAGTAAATAAATAGATCTATTGGGACTAGTTATCCCTATTCGGGTAAGAAGCACTGATGTGTGTTTTGCAAGCTTTAAATTTATAATACTAGAAATACCGATTTTTACTAAAAACACAACACTCGGGAAGTATACCCGTTCGTGTATAGTATAGCTTTAGGGAAGTCCAGGTCGTTCCACAGGAATTAAAGTTTTCATAGTTTGTAATTAAGGTGCTAAGGCTAAAATGATTGTCACGAATCAAATTAACCCAATCTTGCATAAATCAAATGTTGTAAAGAAAGTGATTAAAAGATGATTCAATTAAATGATTAATTTATTTTTTTAGGCAATGACCACTTAGATAATGATGTGTTTGGAAATAATGTGTTTAAGTTAGGAAAATAGAGTTATCAAAAGTTAATAAATCCTTATCGGACCTTTAAAAATATAACTAGTGATTATTTTGATTAATAACAACAAATCCTTTCGGCCTTTATAAGTTATTATAATCAATATATTAGATGGATTGATAGAACACTTGTATAAAAAAACCTTTCGGCCTATTTACTTATATAAAATATGTTTTACCAATTTAATAAACACATATCCAAACGCTCCATATCAAAGATCACATTATGCCCAAACAAACACAAGATGACTACTCCATGTTCATATTTATAACAACCATACTATAAATGATAAACTCATAATATTTCATCATAAATAAAAATAAGAATGTACCAATGATTCGTAAACGAAAGTGTATGAGAACAAAAGATCGAATAACCAAATATTCGACTCAACAACCAATACCAACATCAACCAATGATTCCAATATCAAGCCTACACCCTATAATTCTGTAACCAACCGGAATATATCACCAATATCCTAGGAATTCATTGACAACAACAATAGTAGACGAAAAAGGGGTGTTTGGCAATGGGTTTTATAATGAGTACTTGAAGAATTATGGTTGATTCTCCAAGTATATGGGTTGTTAGGTTCTGGAAACGGATGGATGAGGTATGAGGATGGTGGTGAATCTTTAGAAAACGTGGTTGAGAGTGGTGTTGGTGGTGATGGTGGTTTGAAGGGGTGTTTGGTTCCTTGGTTTGTCAAGCCAAGATCACCAAAAACACTTATTCTAATGGTTCCAAACGAATTGGGGGTTTGAGGGTGAGAGTGTGTGAAATGAGGGAGCCAACGAGGGTATTTATAGGATGTTCGGGGGCCAAAGTGCGCCGCATAAACTTATTTGTGCGCCGCACATAGTGTATTAATGCACACTTCATTAAATTTCCTTAAATTTTCTCACATACTCAAAAGTGCGCCGAACTTTGGGTAAAACCGCTGCACTTTCTACATTTTTAGCACTTGGCCATTTTCATGGTTGTAGATAATTGAATTCTCTTCGTGTGGCCGCTTGAACCAACTAAAACGGAGTTCGTATGACCGAGTTATGGCCAATACAGTGAACAGGTGTCAGGAGATCATTAACTTTAGTTATTTCTTCATTTAAGCTTCAATTCTTCGTGTATTCTTCCGTTTTCTTCCACGACACATACCTAGAACATATAATAGCAAATATAGTCGATTAAGTATCAAAAGTTCATGAGAAATGATCAAATAAATGCAAATAACGCCTCCGAAAACATGTATAATTTAGGCGTTATCAAATCCCTCCACACTTAGCTATTGCTTGCCCTCAAGCAATTAAAGCGAGAAAACAAGATCATTTATCGTGACGTGGAGAAAAAAATCAGTTTAGCATTAACAAGTGTTTACCAGTTTTACAACTTTTCAGGCATAGACATATAATAGAGCACCTCACATAGGGAAAGTGTTTGTTTTTGAATTCACACGAGTCACCCAGATAGGGTTTCATATTTGTGAAGTCACTCAATTGCACAGACATAATCTAGGTCGCTACCATATGCTTGTACTAGATACATAAACATGCCTATTGCGGTGTGAGCACCTAGACAAAAATCTCAAAGAGGTAAAACGTGATAATGATGAGGGTGAACATGTGCCAGAACTTTGCCTTATACTTTGAACTTTTATTATTATTTTTTTCTTTTCTCTTTTTTTCTTTTCTTATACTTGCGATAACTAAGGCTGGCACAAAACTTCTTCTTCATCGAGCACATTCTTCTTGCTCTTGGGATACTTTGGGATATCAACACTAAAAGCGAGTGCTGCGGATACATGATTACATAGAGATTTATTTCACCTCTTATCACACGACTTTGTCTATAAATTAACCTCATTGCGGTCTAGTAAATGATGATCAAGCACAAGTTCTGGAGCTACTAAATTACTGGCCAACTCATATAATTTTATACCAATACTAATGCTCTAGAAAAGGAGACAAAGACCATACGTATACATCCGTAAGGACGGAATAGACACATATGACTGCATTTAACCCTAACTCGAACAAGCTAAAGGCAAAAATTATCTTGGGTATCAAAGATGGGTACCCGAATTCCTTAAGTTCTAAATCCTTACAATTTAAGTGGGTTGATTTTGTGCTAGTTAAAATGTCAATCCGGTTGGATTTGCCTTACTAAGCGTATTCATTTTTTAAGTTTTTGGAAAAGCAATATATAAATTTTTAAATTTTCCAGAAAATATCAGTTGAAAAATGTGGCCAGATTGCAGGGCAAACATGGAGGGACATGATTAATTTTTCCTATTTTCTAGCCCTCCACAATTAAGTTGAACATTGCCCTCAATGTGAGAACTGATAAATATAGAAAATAAGGAAAATTAAAGGAAAACGGTACTTCCCGGGGTTCTTAATTTCTCTGTTGAATTCTGAAAAATATGGCACAAAACAGAATGCCAAGAATGTGTATTCTACCACATGTAATATAATACTCCAACGGTATGGCAAGTTTGAAAAATTTTCTGTGAAACAAAATCGCACCAGAAATAAGCAACAAACTATAACAGCTTAAACAATTCCCCGGCAACGGTGCGTCCGGGTCGTTCCACAGAAATTGAAGTTTTCATAGTTTGTAATTAAGGTGCTAAGGCTAAAATGATTGTCACAGATCAAATTAACCAAATTTTGCATATATCGAATGTTGTAAAGAAAGTGATTAAAAGATGATTCAATTAAATGATTAAGGTATGTTTGTTTAGGCAATGATCACTTAGATAATGATGTGTTTGGAATAGTGTTTATAAGTTTTGAAAATAGAGTTATCACAAGTTATAAATCCTTTTGGCCTTTAAATATAACTAGTGATTATATCGATTAATAACAACAAATCCTTTCGGCCTTTATAAGTTATTATAATCAATATATTATATGGATTGATAGAACACTTGTATAAAGAAACCTTTCGGCCTATTTTCTTATATAAAATATGTTTTACCAATTCAATAAACGCATATCCAAACACTCCATATCAAAGATCACATTATGCCCAAACAAACACAAGATGACTACTCCATGTTCATATTTATAACAACCATATTATAAATGATAAACTTATAATATTTCATCATAAATATATGTTAGGATTATGAAAATCCATATAAAAGACTCGGTCACCCCGTGTTATGTCTAGCATAGATTAGCTTGTAGTCTTAGTGTTAATCGTTTATTTACCGTATGACTTATGGTGTTGGGCCGGGTCTTTACCCACTTGTTAGCCCACTCCATGGCCCATTTAGGGGCACCAATCTCTTGTATAAATACTCCTTTCCAGCCATGGGAAGGAGTTGGATGTTCATTTTATTACAAACAATAACACACTAATGGATTTTCCTCTCTAGAACTCCCACTTTCTCTCCTCTAGATAATTGGCCTAACATTATCCTAGGCCTTGATACTGATTATCCACGACACACAAATTGGTACAAACCTGTGGGGATGATTAGCTAGATTGTGTGTGCGTTTTCTTGGTTAGTTTAGATCAAAAGTTTGGTATTTGAAGGTTTATGGTCTTATTCTTGACACTCTTTGATTCTCATGTTTGTGATGTTAAAGTTAGTGTTTCTATAGTTGTGATAGCCTTCTAGGATCAAGTTGTGCAAAAGAAACCAAGCAAAAACGTTCAAAAGGGTGATTTTTAGGTGTTTTTAGGTGAAAAAGTTCGTATTTTTGGTCACTGCGTTTTGCCTTTCTGAGACATTCTTCATTGCGTTTTGCCTCAAAAAGTACAATGCGTTTTGTCGTTTTGGTAAAAGACAACTGTACTACGTTTTGTCTTATTATAGGTTGCGTTTTGCCCTTGCGTTTTGGTTATTGAAGACTGCGTTTTGGTTACTGCGTTTTGCTTAAAGATTTGGTTGCGTTTTGCCTCAAGACCACTGCGTTTTGCCTCAAGACCACTGCGTTTTGCTTCAAGACCATCACCGCATTTTGCTTCAAGATTTGGTTGCGTTTTGCTTCAAGACCACTGCGTTTTGCTTCAAGACCATCACTGCATTTTGCTTCAACATTTGGTTGCGTTTTGCTTGAAGACCATATTGCGTTTTGATAAGAAGTTACTCTGGCAAAATTTCATTCTTCACTGCGTTTTGTCTAGGCTTCTTCACCGCGTTTTGCCTAAGTTTCATTAACTTCATTATGTTAATTTATTTCAACCAAACCAAATCACAATCAAACAACATATCACCTAATCAAACAAACAATCATCACTTTTAACATACAATCACTAATCATTGTACCAATCAAAACTTTATCAATAAACAAGTTATCAACACATGTCCATTAATTCAAGATATTCAAGCGGCCGTGTTTTCCTGATACCCGCCCTCCCTATGCTCGATAGGACTGATTACGAATCAGGGTACAAGAATCCGATTTTACTGTAGGGGAAAGGAAAATAGATTGCAAATTCTTTAGTCGATTGATCAAGGACCATTCGAGCTTGGAACCACAAGGGATGCCCTTGGAACTACCTCTGAGGGAGGTGTCCTTCTTGGACCAGAAAGGCCTCGTACATATGTAGGATCCTCATGACACGGAGAAGAAACGATACATTCAGAAATGTCCTGCCACAATATTGTGCTTCAAGGACTTCCCAAAGATATCTACAAGCTCATCAATCACAACATCGAAGCAAAAGCAATTTGGGACAACGTCAAAATGCTTCTGGCTGGTTCTGAACTCATAAAAGAAGATAGAGAATCTCAGTTGTACTGATATTTTGAGCGATCAAGATTGCTTCCTGTGGAAAATATCAATGAGTACTAGTTCGCTTTCACAAGCTGGTCAGGACATGAGAATACTCAGAAGACAATGCCTAACATTCAACTGAACTCCAAGTTCCGTTGAACAATAAGTCACCTGAAAGGGATAGGTTCTGACAACCGTTAAACTCAACAAAGGTCTAAAAGAGACAAATCACGAAAAGCTGTATGCAACTTAAAACAACATGAAACATGAATGCACAGATCGACTGATTATTGAGAGAATCACTCCTGCGACGAATGATCAACATTGCATTTTGTGTCAACGGTCCAACCTCATCCCATTCATCACCATGTCCATCTCATCAAATAGTTCGCCCCTCTTCCTCAACAAACCCTCATCACCACAATACCTACAATCCTAAAACATCACAAATCGTCTCCGATATACTCAAACAGATGAACTACTTGAAACCTCACCAAACAAATGTCGCTCCAATGCCCAATCCTTCAGATCAACGCTATCTCAGACCAACATCAACTTTCGAACCTCATCTTACACCCGAAATCAAGCAACTATTCCCAAAATGGCGAGTAGTAGTTCCGAATGTTTCAAGGACGACAGAATTCCAGAATTATAGGTATTTGGCCTCGGAATGGTACAGCAGGAAATGGGGGTGCACAGAATAGAGCTGGGAATGCCAATGCAGGTCAAGGGACACCGGTCAAGTGTTATAATTGTAATGGAGTTGGACATATTGCAAGGAACTGTACTCAGCCAAAGCGTCTACAGAATTCTAATTATTTCAAGGACAAGATGCTGCTGATGCAAGCCCAAGAAGAAATGTGCATTTTGGATGAAGATGAACACTCTTTCTGGCTGGATGAACAGGCACACCTTTGATGCAGATGGATAATCAACCTGTCCAAAACTTAGCTCTGAATGAGGATAACATCTTCCAGGCAGATGAATGTGACGCTTTTGATTCAGATGTTGATGATGAACCGACTGCTCAGTCAATATTCATGGCCAATGTGTCCTCAGTCGAGTTAGAAAATCCACAAGCTGGTCCATCCAATTGCATCAATCTATCTGAGTACATACTCTAAAAATGCCTATTGGATCATAGTGTCTCTAATCAGGACGAACATGAGATCCATAATAAAGTACAAACCTTCAGAAGTTAATTGACACAATAGTGACCATAAGGTGAACATATTATACCATATAACAATATTGTCGGTCATGGACATTTCTGGTGTACCAAGTGTGCATCTACCGCTCTAAATAAGTGCATGTGTATTGCCTGTTAATTGATGCGTTCATCCTCATATAACCCAAATAGCCCCTGAACTTAAGATCGACAAGGAACAGTTGCTAATTCTATCAACGTGCTAAGTTTGAACTAACTGAACGTGAACAGAGAATGGATGATCAAATGCGTATGCTTATTTAAAATCGTAATAAAACGAAGAAAAATCTTAAAAAAAGAACTTCATTCTTTCAAGTTACAACTTAAGTCAACTATGGAAAACAATAAGATAATTGAAGAAACCGTAACGACTTTGAAACAAGAGTTTAAACAGAAAGAGTCAAAATTCCTGACTGATTTTTCCAATCTGAAACACCTTAACGATAAACTTGAGAATAAGCTTCACTCACAAGATCAATCCATTCAAACTGTCCATATGATGATAAATCCCACTCAGGTGTATGATCAAAAGACTAAAACTGCACTAGGTGCCCAGAACCCTTTTTACCTCAAACAGGCCAAAAAGGCCCAACCGGTAACTATATAGGTGAATAACTTCTTAAGTCCTCAACATGTGCCGGTAATTGTATCAACGTCTGAGGAAGAATTAGAGTTAGCTGAAGCTACTAGGAATAAACTGCATGTGAAAATGAATGACTCTGTCTGTGTGGAAAAGAGGGTTAACATTACGCCCCCTAACTACTCAAAAGAAAACTTCATGGCAACATTCACCCCTCAGACTCAACTGACACCTGAGCAAGTATTTTGGTCCTTAGATCTAGCAAAACGAAAGGCCGAAGAGCTAAAGGCCAATGCAACACCCCTGCCTGTCCTACCACCTGCGACTGTGTATCCTCCCAATACACCGGCCCATCTGGTCCCTAGAACGCTTCCAACTACAAGTCAAGTAAATATTGGTCTGTATGTAATTACTCAACTTTTTTGGGATTTTGAGAAAACTTGTAAAAAGCGTATCATACCAACGGACATAACTGAAGGGGAAAGGGGTTTTGAACAAACAAAAAGGTGTTACTTAACCGAAGTAATTCCATTTTTCAATCTACTCAAAGAACATTTTGACGGAATTCAAAAATCTCTAGTCACAGAAGTTAGGGCAATGAAGGCTGTTTTTGAAAATTTGGAAGCCGAAGTAGACCAGAATGAGACAGACTTACAGAGTGGTGAGATTGAACGGAAAAACCTTCTCATCACCAATGAGAACTTAGGTTGCTAATTGATGTCCAAAGATGTGTTTTATACTGTAACAGATTCTGTACTAAAGGTGTCTAGATTTTCTGACATCGTATTGCCGACCTTGAATCTAAAAATTTTAATCTGAGAAACAAGATTCAAAATGATGATCACGACTCAATGATAAAACACTTCTCTAAACTTGAAGTTGAACACTTCAACTTACAATTAAAGTATCAACATCTTAAAGAACGTTTTGGAAATAAAAAAACCAGTAACATCTTCGGATGCTCCTTCATTTGATTCACTGTTTGTAATTAGGAAACTAAATGAACAGATTCAAAGTCGAGGCAATAGGATTCATGAATTAAAGGAGAAAATATCTCGCTTAACAAAGAAGAATAGTGATGCAGATCCTATTTTTGACCTCAAGGCTTTAGTTTCTCAGAACAAGGATTTAACTGCAAAGCTCAATGCCCTTCACGATCTCAATGAATGCTTTAGGGCAGAAAATGCAAAAGTTAAGCAGCATTATAAGGAGTTGTATGATTCAATTAAAATAACGCGTACCAAAACCACTGACCAGAACAACTCTTTGTTATCTGAAATTGAACACCTTAAGGATCAACTTAAAGAGAATTCCAAATGTGTCACTATACCTGATTGTAAACCTAAGGTGCTGGCTCCGGGTAGATATCCTATAGATGTTGAACTAATTCCCCCTCGACTCAAGAAGAATAGGGAAGTGCATCTACACTATATCGAACGCCTTAAGGAAAACGTAGAAACCCTTTGTGAAATAGTAGAGGATGCTAAGATAGAAAGACCATTGGATACATCTCTTGCATCTGCTTGTCGTTACACCAAACACTCGCAGGAGCTGTTAGAATATGTAATAGGCACGTGTCCTAAAGACTTTGGCCCTCGCGATAAACAAAATGCCTCTACCAATTCACTTAGGAAAAAGGGAGTTACTTTTGTCGAACCATGTGAAACCTCGACTCATAACACACCACCACAAGTTGAGCACCAGAAAATAAATTCGACTAACGTTCCTGGAATTCCCTCTACAGGAGTAAAAGGTGCCTCAGCAGCTAGCAGGTCAAAGCCTAGGAGCAATACAAAGAAAGATAGGACCCTGCCAGCCAAAAGTGCCTTGAAACAAGTAGAAGCCCATTCTAGGATGAATAAGTCGAATGAGAAAAAACCCAAAAAAATCATAAGAATCGTGTTGATTCTAGAATTAGCTATAAGCGTACTGTAATTAATTCGAATTCTAATACTTCTTGCAAAACTTGTAACAAATGCTTAATTTCTGTTAATCATGATCAATGTGTTGTGCGTTCTGAGATGTGTGTGAAGCAATCCTCTGCCACTAAAGTGTGGCGGGTTAAGCAAGTTAAGCAAGTTTGGAAGGCCACAGGGTAACATCCGAGAATTTTCGAATTTAGTATGACGATGTCAATCTTTGACTTTTTGGGTCTGGCTTGACTTATAAGAACGATCATCTAAATCACGTTTTCACGACTCGGACTCTAAAGCAATTTGATGTGGAATGACATTCCTGACAACTTTTTAGTTTTGCCCGAGACCTGGAAACGAGCCGAAAAGGGCTAAAACATTCCGCAACCATTATCGAGACCATAAAAAAAAAAATATTTTTATTTTTTTATATTAAAAAAAATTTAAATACAATATAAACGCGGACACACAAAAACAATTAAATTTGTTTTTAGTTATCAGTATTTATTTAATAAAAATATTAAATAAATTATTCATCATTTTTAATTAAAAGCGTTTTTGAAAACGCGACTATTCGAGTTGAAATCCATTTATTTCGGACGGAGCGAAACCGGTTCACAAAATGAATAACAGATATTTTATTAAATGTTATAAAATATTTCTGAAATATTATCAAATAAATACTCATTTTTATCAGAAAAATGATTATAAAAACAATGGCGCAAGTTTCGAGAGTTGAATCATCCGTTAAGTCGCTCAAATGAGTCCCGAACCGATATTTATAAAAATATAATAAAAATGTTACAATATAACCCCCCAACTTTTGAAACTTGTCATTTCATTTTTATATATATATCATTTTCATACCACTTATTTCATTTCCATCTTTTATATAACACACACACTTTACATCACTCTCTCCCTCCCCACTCATCTTCTCCGGCGACCTCCCCCACCGCCGGCCACTGTAGCGCCGCCGCCGGAAAACTTTTCCGGCGGGCATTTTCCGGCGAAGACCAAAAAGACTCCTAGTGACCGGATCTACTCGATCCCCACTACCACTCTCTCTCACGCGCCATTTTCCACCACCACCACTCACCCACCGAAACCACCACTATCATCACCGCCGAACCCACGCCACTACCACAGCCATCGTGGGGTGCGTGTGGTTATAAGAAAGGTGCGTTTGGTTTTGTTTATAAAAAGAAGGGTCGTTTGGTTTTGTTGTAGAAACGAAGGGGTGTTTGTTTTATAGGTTATAGCAAAAAGGGTGCGGTTTGGTTTGTAAAATAAGCCGAAGAGGGTGCGTTTTGGGTCGGGTCGGGCTGTGGGACAGCGGGTCGGGTTGTCGGGTTTTGGCAGCGTGGCAACGGGTTAGGGTGTGTTAGGTTTAGACAATAACACCGAAGAGGGTGGGTTCGGGTTAAGGTTATAACCACAAGGGGTGTTGTTTTCTGTGGCAGCCCACCCCAAGGGCGTGTTTGGTTTGGGTGGCAGCAAGAAAGCCACGAGGGGAGGGTGCATCGGGTTGAGTTTAACAGCCGAGGGCTGCGTTTGGTTTGCGTCGGGATGGGTTTAACAACCACAAGGGTGCGTTTGGTAGGCTGCCAAACAGCCGGGAAAAAGGGTTGGTTTGGGTTATAACACCAAAGGGTGTGTTTGGTTTAGACAGAAACGCACAAGGGTGCGTTTGGCTGTCAAAATAGCACAAGGGTGCGTTTGGCTTAACAGCCACGCACAAGGGTGCGTTTGGCTGTCCATCAGCCGGGGTGCGTCGCGTTTGAGTGTGTTGTCACCAAAAATAAAGTGAGTTTAGTTAACGCGAAAATATATAAATTGTTTATTCAATTAATCGGAGTTTATTATATTTGATTGAAAATATAGAACTTGCGCGGTCTAAGTAAAATACGATATAAATATTAAAACGGGACTGATATTAATGTATAAGTGATATTAGTCATATTTGAGACGAGAATTGGACTAAAAATGGACTTTAGTGCCTTTATATAACGAGTAATTTAAATCAGAAAATAAAAACATAGAGATTCGAATTCGAGACTTGAAAGTTAGTACTTTTGGTTATAAAATATAACAAAAATATAAATGACGGAGCGTTATGATATCCAATAGGGACTTCTAACTCCCAATAACGAAGAAACTGGATCGAAATCGGAATATACACTTTAGTAGAAAAATAGGTTATTTTTAATAAATATTAAAAATGGCAGATTTATTAATTAAATGATTTGATCACTTTCGAGTCCGTTTCAGCCTTCCGGCGAAACACGAAAGTTGTTCGTAATGACGTTTTTACATGCCGCGAGATTGTCCTGCTTTAAAAGTTGAGATTAGCGGTCAAACTAAAATGTCGGTTAATATATTATTTTAAATTAATAGTTTTAAGATCATTATTCGGTTCTAAAAACGGAAGGTCTAAAAATAGTAACTTTCCTTAAATAATTATAGATAAAGTTATATTGGACAGAAAATAGTATATATACATAAAATATACTAAGGGTTAAGGTTTAAAGACGCGCAAGTGGATTTCTCATCACATGTATATATGACTGCATACATATAAAAATATGTATGATTTCGTGGTAACGATGTACGCATCGTTGGTCGTATTTATTATGTGTTATAATCGAACGACATAATTATAGGTCGTAGTCGAGATCGTTGCAGATTCATTGTGATTTAATTGATTAATTGATCGTGTCCTTTAATCAATTGATTTCATACCTCGCTTTTCATATTTTGAATGTTTTATAACCCGCGAGGGGGATACATGCTTGTCTACAAAATCTTATATTTGGTTATCTTATAACAATGTGATTGGTTAAAGGATTAGGTGATAGTTATAGCCCCCATTTTTACTGGTTTCACATATATTTGGGGTGAGAACATGCTTGTTTACAAATGCATTTACAGGATTGTTTACAAATTGGTTTACATACTTATTTGCATAGCTCGCTATGGGATACATTATTTGACTTCATTTTTGGTTCCATTAAAATAACGCGTGTTAAAACCATTAAAAAGACAACTTCTTTACAAACCGAAATTAAGAATTTAAAGACTCAACTCAAGGAGAAGAGGCCATGCATCACTAGCAATGTTGAAATACCAAAGTTTTCTATTCTTGAAAAGTATGCGATTGATGTCCACCCTCTTCCTCAACCTTAGAGAAACAATAGGGGTGTTCTTCACGCTTATCTCAACCGCCTTAGGGATACTTTAGATACACTCCGTGAGATAGTTGAAGAGGCTAGAAGTAACCGACCATTTGATAATAGTCTGGAGTATGCCTGCATTTACACTAAACATTCTCATGAATTATTAGAATATGCGAATGCCTCATGTCCTAAAGCGGATAACAAACATGATAAATTTATCGCTACTACACCTTTACCTAGGAAAAATCATGTGACCTTTGCAAACTCATTGGAAACTTCAGGCAACAACACACCAAAACATGTCAAGCAATAATTAGTTCACCAAATGAATGTTCTTATTATTCCTTCTACAGGATTAAGCACTGCCACTACCGCTAGAAGGTCACAGCCTAAGAGCAACACAATGCATGATAAGACCTTGCCAACTAACAGTGTGCCCAAGAAGAACGTAGAAGACCACCCTAGGACAAATAACTCTAAACTGAGCAAAAAGAATCATGTTAATTCGAGTATTAGCATTAGGCGTACTATATTTAATACGAATTCTAATTCACTTTGCAAGACATGTAATGAATGCATTATTTCCTTTAATCATGATAAATGTGTTGATCATTCCTTGAAGTCTTCCAAACCACCCCCTGTTAAAAAAATTGGAGAGTCAAACAGGTTAAACAAACATGGAAGCCCACAGGCAAAGTATTCACCACAGTGGGATATCATTGGAAACCCACTGGTAAAATATTTCCTTTAGGTGCACAGTGCCCTTTAACTATGAATACTAAACCTAAAGTAATGCTTGTAAAACAATGGAAGCCCACTGGTAGACTAATTCAGTTAGGAGGACAGTGCCCTTTAGTTAGGCCTACTGCTCTTAATCGTGGTACCATACCCGCTGACCAACAGTGCCTTTTAACTAGGATTACTAAACCTAAAGTAAAGCCTGTAAAATAATGGAAGCCCACTGGTAGACTAATCCCGTTAGGAGAACAGTGCCCTTTAGTTAGGCCTACTACACCTAATAGTGGTATCATGCTTCCTGACCTACAAGCAAATAATCCTCCTGTGGAATATAATCTTGTTTGCACTAACCAACAAGACCCCAACTGTAATTGGGGATCCAATTTTATCAAAATCTCTAATTTTGTCTTTGTTTAAATGCAGGTCGTACAGATCGCCCTTTGGCATTTGGACTCAGGCTGCTCAAAACATATGACTGGAGATCGCTCACGGCTTAGGAATTTCATGAAAAGTTTATCGGGACTGTTAGATTCTGAAACGACCATTTTGGTGCAATTATGGGAAGTGTAATTTCCAGGGTATACTATGTAGAAGGACTTGGACACAACCTGTTCTCTGTATTGGTCAATTTTGTGATTCAGATCTTGAAGTTGCCTTCAAAAAGCACACATGTTTCATCCGAGACTTAGATGGTGTCGACCTTTTAAAGGAAGTCGTGGCACGAACTTATACACCATTTTTGTTGAAGATATGATGAGGTCCTCTCCTATTTGCTTACTGTCTAAAGCCTCCAAGAACAAATCCTGGTTATGGCATCGTCATCTGAATCACTTAAACTTTGGCACCCTCAATGATGTAGCTCGTAAAGATCTTGTTAGAGGCTTACCTCGATTGAAGTTTGAAAAGGATCATTTGTGTTCTGCATGCCAACTTGGAAAGAGCAGGAAAGCTACCCACAAACCCAAGACGATTAACACCATTACGGAAGTTTTACACACCCTTCACATGGATTTATACGGACCGCTGAGAGTGCAGAGTATAAATGGGAAGAAATACATTTTGGTAATAGTCGATGACTACTCTAGGATTACATGAGTGAAGTTTTAGAGATACAAGGATGAGACTCCCGCTTTTGTAATCAATTTGTTAAAACAACTTCAAGTCGGTCTTAACAAAACTGTCCGATTCGTGCGGACTGATAATGGCACCAAATTCGTTAATAAAGATTTGACTGACTACTATGAAAGTGTTGGCATTACCTACGAGAAGACCGTTCTGAGAACTCCTTAGCAGAATGGCGTTGTTGAACGACAAAATCGCACTCTTGTTGAAGCTGCTCGGACAATGCTGATATTCTCCAAAGCTCCCTTCTTTCTTTGGGCAGAAGCTGTGGCTACTGCCTGTTACACCCAAAACTGATCTCTAATACATACTCTTCACAACAAAACCCCATATGAACTAGTGCATGACAAGAAACCGGATCTTTCTTTCCTACGTATATTTGGGGCTCTCTGCTACCCAACAAACGACAGCGAAGATCTTGGCAAATTGAAAGCTAAAGCAGACATTGGGTTCTTTGTTGGTTACGCACCAAACAGGAAGGGTTACAGAATCTACAACAAACGGACCCGACAAATAATGGAAACTATTCACGTTACATTCGATGAGCTGACTGAGCAGACGGCTCCTGTACACTCCAGTTCAGGACCCGCTCCTAACCTTTTGACGCCTGGACCTATAAGTTCAGGGCTCGTACCTAATTCTGCTCCTGCTATACCGTATGTACCTCCTACCAATAAAGATTTGGAGCTGCTGTTTCAACCGATGTTTGATGAATATTTTGAGACTCTAATGGGTGATCATCCGATGCCTCCTGTCCTTGCAGCTCCAACCTCGGCCATTCCAACTGGTCCATCAGTATCTATCTCCTTTGATCACGATGCACCATCAGGCAGTCATTCTCCATAATCCTCGGCTCATCAATCATCTTCGGTACATCACGGTGTTGCAACTGAGCATTCTTTTGAAGTAAATCTATTTGCTGCAACTGAGCACGAACCATTTGTTAATGTGTTCGCTCTAGACCCGAACTCTGAAGCATCATCTTCTGGGGTAATCACGATTACTGCACCCAACCAATCCACTCAACCTTATGAACATCTCCGAAAATGGACCGACTCTCATCCTCTTGATAATATTATTGGGAACCCTTCTCGACCGGTATCCACTCGGAAACAGCTTGCTACAGATGCTCTGTGGTGCTTCTACAATTCAGTACTGTCCAAAGTCGAACCAAAAAACTTCAAATCTGCTGTTACTGAAGACTGCTGGTTTCAAGCCATGCAAGATGAAATCCATGAATTTGATCGACTGGACGTATGGGAATTAGTGCCACCTCCAGACTGTGCAATGATTATTGCTCTCAAGTGGATTTATAAGGTGAAACTTGACGAGTATGGTGACGTGTTGAAAAACAAGGCACGTCTTGTAGCGAAAGGATATCGTCAAGAAGAAGGTCTTGATTTTGAAGAATCCTTCGCCCCGGTCGCCAGACTTGAAGCTATCAGAATATTTCTTGCCAATGCTGCCAGCAAAAACATGACAGTTTATCAAATGGACGTGAAAACTGCATTCTTAAATGGCGAGCTTAAAGAAGAAGTCTATGTGAGCCAACCAGAAGGCTTCGTTGACCCAGATCGTCCACATCATGTCTACCGTCTGAAGAAAGCTCTTTACGGGTTAAAGCAGGCACCCCGGGCGTGGTATGACACTTTGTCGAAGTTTCTTCTGGCACAAGGATTCTCCAAGGGTGTAGTCGATCCAACCTTGTTCATTCGGAAAACAGGCAAACACACTCTTCATGTTCAAATATATGTTGATGATATCATATTTGCCTCGACCGACCCCAAAGACTGTGACCGTTTTTCTAATGAAATGAGCTCTAAATTTCAAATGTCGATGATGGGTCAAATATCCTTTTTCTTAGGCTTACAAATTTCTCAGAATCCTAGAGGCATTTTCATAAATCAATCTAAATACGCTAATGAGATTTTAAAGAAATTTGATCTTCATAAAAGTGACCCTGTTGACACTCCCATGGTGGAGCGAACAAAACTGGATGAGGACCTCTCAGGGATCCCTGTTGACCAGACCCAATATCGCAGTATGATTGGATCCCTGATGTATCTCACAGCCAGTAGACCTGACCTTGTTTTTGCTGTGTGCATGTGTGCTAGATATCAATCTAAGCCCACTAAAAAGCACCTTGAAGCAGTTAAACGGGTCTTTCGGTATCTCCAAGGATCCATAAATATGGGTCTTTGGTATCCGAAAGACACCGCCATGGCACTAACAGCATACGCAGACGCAGATCATGCAGGTTGTCAAGACACTCGAAGAAGCACATCTGGTGGTGCTCAGTTCCTTGGTAATAAGTTAGTTAGCTGGTCATCAAAGAAACAAACCAACACGTCCATCTCGTCTACAGAGGCTGAATACATCGCGATGTCTGGTTGCTGTGCCCAAATCCTATGGATGCGGTCTTAATTATCGGATTATGGTTTTGCATACAATCACATCCCTATGTATTGTGACAACAAGAGTGCCATAGCTCTATGCTGCAACAACGTCCAGCACTCCAGGTCTAAGCACATCGACATCCGACATCATTTCATCAGAGAACAAGTGGAGAAGGGAGTGGTTGAGTTGTGTTTCGTGAGGACAGAGTATTAACTGGCGGATATATTCACTAAGGCACTGCCCAGAGAACGATTTGAATTCATTCTCTCGCGGCTTGGCATGAAGAGTATGAAGCCAGAGACACTCAAACGTCTTCAGGATGATAAGGATGAGTAACGTATTTGCTTTAAGTATCCTATGTAAATATGTACATATTCCAACTCAAAAAGAAAATTCAAAAAAAATCCATAAAAATCAAAAAATAGAAAATACCACAAATAAGTTTTTCTTGACATGTCTTCTGGCATCGATAATATTCACGGCATTAGAAATGTTATTCAATAATGACATGATGCTGTAAATAAAGTTCGAACAGAAGTTTTTCAAATGTTTTTCAAAACATGTCAAAAATGGCTTGCAGTTACTTCAGACTGCAACCCGGTTTTCAATATGAGAAATGATCGTCGCCAAAAAGACGGTTGATCCTAACAACGGGTGATTAAGTTCTCCCGGGCATGGATTACTTTATATATGTGCATCCTCGATCTAATGTACGCTTCAGTGCATTATCCTTATAATTTTTTCGGCTATGACTCTTCAGAAAATGAAAATTGTTTGGATGTCACGTGTTGGCTTAATCTTATTGTTGCAAATCACTCGGACTTGAATTTCATAAATTTGACACTCAATCAACGTTTATAGCTCTTTAAATAGAAAATGGGTCATTGATTGAGAGGGAGAGTACTGTTCAAATTTATGGCATCTAACGGGCATGTTTAACACATTCTATACATCATTGAGATAGGTTTGATAACTAAAGGGGTTATGGTTTAAGGGGGAGTTAAACTTGAGTTAACTCAACAAGGGCCAAATGTGTCAGTAATATGCAAGTATAGGGTCTTATGTGCTATTTGCTAATTGAATCCTAGGCTTATAAAATATAAAGGACCAATTGTGCCTCTTATGTAATTTCATCAATCCCTTAGTAGCTATTAAACATTAAAAGAAAAGAAATAAGAAAAGGAGGGGCCAATTTGCCATACAGAAACGACTTAAGACAAGACGCATCTTCTGGAATCTGGAAAGCTTTGTTGGTGGCAGGATAAGAGATGGCGACTACCGACTGCTGAAGAGAACCGAATGAGGGGTAGTTTTCTTATATGTTGTTGTCATATGTACATTCTAACGTAGTGATTAAACTGTCCCTTAGGCTTGTATATTAAGTAGTCATATGTTCCATAATCGGCTTGTATAAACCTGACACACTTTCTCCTAAATTTTCCTAACTTAAATCAATTGAGACCTAAAATCTCAACGGATTTGAAATTTTTGCTCGGGGGAGAAAATGTGATTTAATTATGAAAATCTGATAAAAATTGTGATTTCTTAAAGTGTAGGCTCTCCCATATGTGCTAAACTCTTTCGAATATCGATGCACATATTGAGGGGGAGCGAATGGTTATGATGGCAATTGTGGAATCACCTAAGACCGACCATGTAATTACTTTATCGGAGTTATAAGGATGGTAAGGTTAGGTACTCGATCCCACGATCCCGCCAGAGCCGGAGGGATCTACCCAGGGACAATCCACTAGTTAGTGTAGAAGTCCTTAGGTATGATTATAAAAGGAGTAATGTGAGAATAAGGGAATAGTGCGGACTGAGATGGAGCTAGTACTGGAACACACCCAACAAGGTTCTAGTAATGAAATCTCGGTAAGCACTGAAGGGGTTGAAGAATGAAAAAGAAATGCTAAGATAAAGGGTGAAAAGAAAGCAGCCCTCCTTAAACCTTAGGCAGAAACCGGGTCACTACATATGCTGTCAGAATCACATGGTTGATTGCTGACATTGAAGACAAGTATCATGGACCCAGTGATACGCTGCACAACCCTCCCTAGCCACTCAAGATCCCTCAAAGGATTCTTGTTTCACCTCTCACGGAGATCAATACATTTCTATCGTCTCTCTCACTCCGAGTTAGACGATATTGAAAAGGTGGCAGTCCGCTCCAGCCTCCGACTACCAAAAACCAAAAATGCACTATTGAGTCTAGAGCCATGAGATCATCAATAAATCTCGTTAGGACACTATTCCAATATACTTGTGTTTCACACACTGTGAAAACAAGGATTATCTTAAGAGTCCTACGCATTATCCTTGTGATATTGCCAGAACATCCGAGTGATACGAAAGTATTCACAGTGAAGATGGAAATCCTGCTAGAGCCAACATCAAACAAGCTCTAGGTAGGTGACTTGTGAGATCCTTAATGGATCAAACTTGTGACACTGGGCATCGATTCGGTCCAGATTATGAATTGACGGAGGATGAATTTTGATAAAAGCTTAAAACTCTCGATGTGTTACAAAAATCACTTTAACTAGTGACACATCGATTGATTTTCAAATCAATTTTATCTTCAATCGGTGAGAGAGTAACTCACTGATTCACTCTTACCGTTCTATTAGTAGCAATACTATTAGTGAGGTAGCCTGCTTTGAGGTGTCCGGTAAAGAGATACTAGCAAGTACAGTGAATCTAATGCATCTGCGTTAGATGATCTAACACTTTGAGCTGGAAACCCTGTCAAGGAGGTTCTTATAATGAATCTACCTGATCACAGGTACAATATTTATACTGTAAAACGGTCCTCACGGAACCGGAGGTTAATGCAACCGAACTTTGACGAATGACAAAGCCATATTCGTCACCAAGCTTTATTGTTAACTGTTGTATTTCAGGATTACATAAAGATGGAGATGCAGATGCCTCGTTCCAGTAAAGTCAATTCACAACCCCATGCTCACACTTAATGTTTCTAATCAAAGACATCATGACAACTGAAAGACCTACAACACAGCTTCCGCAACTCTGATAAGTACTATCATGATCCAGAAGAGTGTGAGTATGCGGGTCCGAAAGTCACAACATCACATGAAGGCAATATTCCACAACAAGGATAATTAAGAGATTTAAAGTGGATGGTGATCTCAAAGAAAGCTCAAAGATCACTCAAGTCCAAGGAACAAAGATCACTACTTGATGTACAACGACAAATGTTGAAGAATCAAAAGACTACAAGCCAGAATCAAAGATTAATTCAAATATAATGCTAGGATTCAATTTGTATTTTCTGGGGTGACCTCCCTTAGGGGGAGATTGTTAGGATTATGAAAATCCATGTAAAAGACTCGGTCACCCCGTGTTATATCTAGCATAGGTTAGCTCGTAGTCTTAGTTTTAATCGTTTAGTTACCGTACAACTTATGGTGTTGGGCCGGGTCTTTACCCATTTGTTTGCCCACTCCATGGCCCATTTAGGGGCACCAATCTCTTGTATAAATACCCCTTTCTAGCCATGGGAAGGGGTTGGATGTTCATTTTATCACAAACACACACTAAGTGATTTTCTCTCTCTAGAACTCCCACTTTCTCTCTCTAGACAATTTGACCAAACACTAATCCTAGGCTTGTGTTATGATATCCAATATACTACAGGGAAGTTATATCGCGTAAAACTAAAAAACGTTATCGGACGCATCCCGACTCCGGACTAAGTTTATTCTAATCATATTATTCTTGATTTAGTCATTTTATAGTGGTACGTAGGCTACATACACTTACGTTTACAATTTTTACGTTTATCGCGTATGTTTTACATTTTTAGCATTTTACGTCCAACGAAACCCCAGAAACTCACCACCTTTGCAAGTAAACTCGAGTTAGAAACCATTATCTATCCCAAACTCAAATTTTTTGAAATATTTCTCCTAATTCTCTTCAAAATCTTGGTTCAAGCCTCTAATTAAATCAATGGCATCTTTTCTTCTTTTATTAGACATGTGTTATGTGTAAGTGTAGATAGTGACCTCTCATGAGGTCTTTCTCATGCACACATACATTCACCAACATATGCATGTGACTTATTCTTACACCATTTGACTAGTGTTTTAACCATTTGACCTTTAAACATCCATAGTTGCACCATGGTTCCATATTGTTGGCTCATGGTCTCCTTTTTTCTTTCTCTTTTGAACCGAACACACACACACAATAAGTGTGTGCTAGTCTTTGACTTGGTCAATACTTATACACCAAAACCCTAGGCTTACACTATAAATACACCCCTTATAAAAATTTAGGTCATTGCATATTCTTCCAAGCCTCCAAAATTTTATCTCTTCTTCCCTTTCTCTTCTTGTGGTTACGGCTCAACATACACACCCATAGGGTGTCCAAAATTTACATTTCCTTTCAAGATCTAGTGTACAACGTTGTTCATTAAAGTTATTTAAGGTGTTTCCATAGATTGGTTCTTTGATTTCAAGGTTCTTGTTCAAGATCTAAAGTTAGGGTTTGGTTTCTTGTGTTTTCCCTCTTGTTCTTCTCATCTTGTAAGCTTACTTTGAAACTCTTACTTTCATTTCTACCATTCATTATATAATTACTTATGTTCTTGCATAGATCTATATATCCTATTGTGTTTGTGCAAAGAAACAAGATGGTTTATGAAATAACCAAACTTTTATGTGTTCTTTGATTTACATAATGTTGTTATGGTAAGGATGAGAGAACTAGTGTGTTGCACCAATGATGATGATGGGATTAGGATAGATTTAAGAGTGGTTTTGTTGGTTAGCTTAGTAGTGAATGGGATTAGGTTAGTATCAGCACTATTGTGAAGTTTGGATGGATTTTTTGAAGCGTTTACGAAAAATAATGTTGCTGATCCGTTTTTGTTTGGAGGTTTTCGGACACTTAAAAATGTCGTCATTAGCCGAGAAGGTAGTTTTTGGATAGCTTGTTTCAAATAGATAGATTTTCATATCTCGAACACTAAAAACGGACTTAAAACGGCATAGTTATGACCAAATGCTTTATGAGTGAGTTAAACCTTAGTTTTCGTCAAGTTATTTTGGGACATATAATTTTATATATGAAAACGTTTTCAAGCGGGTTAGGTCCGTTTAGGTTCTGAAAACCTAAGAAAATATTAACGTAGCTTTCCAATATTATTACGAGAGGTTAGGAGCTTTTCTAAAAATAATATTTCGATGTCGTTGAACATTTCTAAATATAGTAAGATAGGAAATACTAGCGAGATAGATGTAATGCATAGTCATTTAGGTTTCACTAATGCGCTTTTGGAATTATGGAAACGACTAAGATAGGGGACGCTATTAACGTCCCGAAACTAAAAACTTTCCTAAAATAGAAACTTTCTAAAAATAGCAACTTTCCAAAATAGGAAACCTTTCGTAAAACATGGCGTAACGTTACTATAAACCTTATACTTTCGTAATGACACGTTTTTACTAAATAAACTAAATCACAAACACTTATGGATGTCTATTTCTTATATAAGCGTCTTATCCAATGTTTCATTATTTATTCCTTGTTTCTGAAGCGCGTATTCTAATTAGTTCATGGTTAGAGTCATTCGATTTTGTTATACTCTTCATTGAATTACTTTCTCACCATATGCTTAAGGTGAGTTTATTGCCCCACATTTTACTTATTTTACATTTACTTTATAACTTTTGGGGTGAGAAACATGCTCGTTTACAAACACGTTTACATTATTAACTTCAAACTTGTTATATGTTCGTTTACAAACTCATATGCATAAATATTATCAAACTCGTTTCTATGCTCGTTTACAAAACTCATTTACATGATTGATTTCACACTCGTTTTAGTATGAATATAAGTACTTAAAGATTTTGTGAATACGTTGGTTGCTTTTACTATGGATACATGTACTTTAAACTCTTTACGAATAGGTTGGTTGCTTTTACATTTTACCTAAGTTTCCCTATTGCCACGTAATACACACTATCATGAACTGTTAATTACTTCGTGTAAGCATGAATTCTGTGAATAGATCTATTGGGGTTGACACCCCCACCCAGAATTCTGGATGAGTACATTGGCCAGTGGGTGCATTTCATTTGAGGTAGTACTTGAGTGTTTTGGCAAAACATCGATTCGAGACAAATCTAAAAGACTTGGATTTATGCAACTTGTTAACGCTTCGGTGTCATAAGCTTAGGGTAATATCATAAACATTTCTATGTGATATTACATGTGTTACAATAGTCACACACACTCGGAAACATTGAGATCCTCACTACTTTCATTAAACGATATCTATTACCAAATACTTTTCCTGATTTTGTGAATGAAACAGAAATTACTAAACTCTTTTAGTCCTTATAAATATTTTACTTAAACCTATGTTTTTCTCAGGTGCTTAGTTGTGGATGTCTTTGATTGCTATATGGTGTTTCCTTGCATGGCCCGGTTTTCAAGAATCTTTATCTATTGTTTAAACATCGTTGGCAAATTTCAAATCTTATTTACGCTTCCACAGTTAACCCCTTTTAAATCATATAAGTATTGTAACAACTTAATTTATGTTATCAATGCAACGATGTTTATTTTTAAAATGTACCCCTTAGAGGTCATTCTTTATACTTTGTATGATGTATATTATGACGTCACGCCCCGGACACGTATTCCGTCTAGGGCCCGTTCGGGGGTGTGACAACGTCTGGAGTCTCATCTTTGGTACTCAAGAATTTTACCTATGTAAACCTTGAATAGTCATCAACAATAACCAAGATGTATCTAATCTCATTTATGTTTTCCACTCGCATTGGTCCACAAAGATCCATATGCAGCATCTGAAGCCTTTCATTCGTACTTGGCTCCGGTTTGGGTTTATGTGATTAATTCTCGCTCTTACCCATTAGACTTGCTAAACATAAGTGATCCTTTGCGTATTTTAATTTTGGAAAACCTTTGACAAGACCTTCTTTTGCAAGCTAATTGATGGTACCGGAGTTCAAATGTGACAAATGATGATGCCATAACCATGATTTTGTTTTTGAGGCTTTGGATAATAAAATGATGGGAGAAAACTTCATCATATCATTCAGTGAGATTGTGTAAAGATTAGAACCGTGAGATCCTGAGAGTAGGTCAACACCTTCTAAGTTATGAATGAAGCAAATGTGTTTTCTGAATTCTACTTCAAGATCTGAATCACAGAATTGTCCAACTGAGAATAGATTATGACCAAGTCCTTCAACGTAGTAAACCCGTGAAATCAAAATATTCCCAACCTGCAGATCTTCGTAACCCATAGTAGCTGCAAAATGATCATTGTTTAATTTGACAGTACTGATGAACTTGGAGACGAAATTGATGAGCTTATCTCGTTGTCCAGTCATGTGTTTGGAACAACCAAAATCTAAGTACCAAATAACTCTTTCTACAATCTGCACAAAAAGAAAAAAGAAAAATGGAAATATATATAAATTTTTGGATCCCTAACTTTTGATTGGGTTCCGAGTTGTTGGTAAACCTAGGTAACTCCTAGATATCTAAGGTTAGGATTATTACTCTGAACCCCGGGTAACTGATGAAGACCTAATTGGTTCTCATTGAGAGGATGACTATAGTTATTGATGAAATCTCTTGTAAGTAAGTTCCTAGCTTAGTCATATCTACTATTAAGTTGAGAACTAGGTTCGATAACTGGAATCACTATTGTTAGCCTTAATTTTATTAAGTCAAACAAGAATGTTATCGTTCATCTTAGTTATTATTAATCTTCATTTGTAATAGTCTAGCCGAATTTAACGGGCTTGGACTTTAAGCTAATATTGTCCATGTTTCGAGCTAAAGCCTAACAACTAGCCAAGCCTAGCCCATTACTTAGTCCATACGCCACTATGGCTAAGGAAGTATAAATACCACCCTCCTAGCATGTTAGGAGGGTGTTGGTTGCCATTTTCTCACATAGTGCTTCCTTCCATTCTCTCTTCCTTCTCTCTACTTTCTCTCTCTAAACTTCTCTCTCTCTCTCTCTAAGTATTTGGTAGTTTCGGTTGTGATGATGGAAATATATTGGGATAACATGTGATATCAGTCGCCAAGGGGTTGATTACGTGTTGATTGTGTGTGTTTAACTTGCAAAAATATAAGAAATCTAATGTTTTAAAGCTATTTTACACAAAAAAGTGGTAATTTTTTAGTGTTAAAAATGTTAAAGTTTGTGTTTTTATGTTAGATATAGCTTAGATATAGTGAGTTTTAAAAAAAATCTCAGGAAAAAAAGTTAAAAATTGTGTGTTTTAGGTGTTTTTTGTGTTTTTTGGTCGTGTATGCTTTTTGGCAAAAGTTGCGGTTTGGTCAGTTCGTCCTGCGGGTTGACCTGAAAATTATGCGGTCTGACCTGAAAATTCTGCAGTTTGAGCTGAAAAATTATGCGGTTTGTCCTGACAATTATGCGGTTTGAGTTGAAAATTCTGCGGTTTGAGCTGAAAAATTCAGCGGTTTGACTTGAAAATTTTGTAGTTTGAGCTGAAAAATTATGCGATTTGTCCTGATCAAAACATGCGATTTGACCTCAAAAACATGCGATTTGTCCTGATCAAAGTAGCAATTTGGCATCATTTAACCAGCGATTTGAGCATCCTTCTCTAAACAAATTCCAAACATCAATTACAACAAAAACTCAAATAACAAAAAACACTTAAAACATCACAATCACTTAAAACAACATCACAATCAATCACTTCATCAACTTAAGATCTGATATCCATTTCACAACAAATCCAATTCAATAGAAATGAAAGATACTTTATCTTCGTGTTTAGTTTCAAAAGATCAAGAGATCCAACAAATTTAAGAGAAGGCACGACTCTTAAAAGGAGGTTGCATGAAAGGTCTTAAAGCACTTCTGTCAAATTTCAAGATTCTCTCAGATGATTTAAGAGACTTTGGTGGAGTAGCTATATTCAAAAGAACATTCTCCCAAGACATGGATTTACTAGAAAAGCATTTTACCAAAGAAATACTTCATGAGATTGATTGCAAGACTGCTTAAACAAAACTCAGAACAATGTTTGAAAACACCTTTAATTCAAAATTAAGATAGTGCCTTCAGATTTATACTGCATTGGAAACTTACTTTGTCAAAGATAAGATAATCGGTGACATGGATTTCATTAAGAAATATATGCTTGAAATAATTCTTCATCAACAATAGATTCAGAAACTCTTGACTGAAAAGAAGTTGTTGCAGACACAAGAAGTTCAAATCAATACCGTTCAAGCATTGAATGTTGATTCAGTCATCATGGAAAACACTTGCTCTAGGAAAGAAAACTGTAATTCAACGACTACATTCAGCAAATCAGTGAGAGAAAGCAGCTTGGATTCAGGAACAAAAGATGTGCATGCAATTAAATACAAGATGTTAAAAAGAAAAAGAGAGATGCATTACATATTTTCGATCACTTCATTCACACCTTCAAGTTCTTTCTAAACAAGACTTAAAAGTAACTCGTATCAAACATGCATTCAAACGGGAATTCATGTCACTCTTTGGTCAAGATGATGAGACTTTCACAAGTACGATGTTCCTCAATGTGGATCAAATACAAAATCAACTTGACAAAGATGAATTTCAAGAAGATGGATCCATGGCTGCCTTTTGGGTGCTTAACAAACAACTTCAGCAATTCATCGATTCACATTATACTTTGGATTTTGACGGTCAAATGACAGACAAGTATTTTGCTGAATACACTAGAGTCGAAGTTAAACAGTTTAGAGACACATTACTTCAACACATGGGTAACGTTAAGAAGTCCGTTGTTGAAAGAACATGTTACAAAAGACTGTATGATAGAAGGGTGAACAAAAGACAGATGCAGAAAGCAAGAGAGTAAGGTTGATTTAGGATAAGCATTGGATGCTGGTTTGGTTGTCAGGGAAAGCAGTGAGACAGAACCAGAAGTGCATGATACAAGCATCATGTCAGGGAATGATACAGATACTAATGATGCAGATAATAGACCCATATATAACGAAGAGCCAATGGCTGAGGTACAATTGACTACTGAATGTAATATCTTTGCTACAGGACAACAGCATACTGAGCAACCTAAAATCATTAATGAAGGTAAGGTTGACCAGTATACTGAACAATGTCAAATTAAAAGTCCTATGCTTGATTCCTCATTTGATAACAAGACAGCTGAATTTTCAAACCAATCTCTCGAGTTTGAAAATATTTGTCTCAAAAAGACCATTGCCTAATTTCAAAAGGATTTTTCAATTATGGAAGCACATTTTATTGCTCTTGAACTTAAATATCGAAATCAAGCTGTAAAATCTAGGCAACATGGTCAATTTTTGAAAGAAAAAAGTAATGAAGCCAAGATTAAACACGACATAGATGAAACTGAAACAATAAACATCAAACTGGAACATAGTGTGGCTAAATTACTTACAAAAATGAGCATTTAAATAAAAAAGAGCATTTGAAACATACTTACAAATATCTTTATGATTCTATCAAAAACACATGAGTTCAGACCAAAGACCATAATGACTCTTTGATTGTCCAATTGAATACTAAGTCTATTGAAAATGCTAATTTGAAAGCTCAGCTTCAAGAAAAGGTTTCTGCAATTGCTGCTTTGAAAAACGAATTAAGAAAGATAAAAGGAGATAGTGTGGATACTAAGTTTGCAAAACCATTAATCTTA
>BQNB010023039.1:32500-62278 GCA_026074375.1 Tanacetum coccineum | reverse complement strand
CGAATCATACAAAAAAAGAAAATATTAAAAATTAGCCCCGCCATAACGCATCGCCCAAAAAAAACCTCCCGAAACGTAAAAAAAATTATTCGAAAAAAAATTAGCCCCGCCGCAACGCGCGTGTTCTTTTGCTTGTTTCATAACAATAATACAACATTTCATATAAGATATATTTTAACAAAATTTGACCCGATTATCGAAATTCATTTTTGTCTTTTTTTCGTTTGCACGACACTTGTTGAAGTTTAATGATTTTATAGCGAACATTGTTTAAGGGCCGGTAATGTAACAAGGCACATGGCTTTCAAAATTCACGAGACGGTCAATTATGAATTTTATGCAATGATATAGAGATAATTACACGCTAGAAAAAAAGTTTAACTAGTGATAACTTTAAACGCGTACATAATTTCAAAAAAAATAAGTTACACAATAAATATCTCACTGACTAAATAAGTTGACATTTTTACAATAAATTATACTCCGTGGTAAAAATTTGTTAACTACAATCTTTATAACTATATTGTATTTAAGATTGGACATGATAAGGATGTGAGACTGAGTCTTCCCTCTTAGAGAACGCGTGCTTCTTATTACAGTTAGGTCGGATGATGTGTCTTCCATCATATAAAACGAGGACTCGGTTTTGGGGATGATTGCGTCGTGTGAGCCCAAGTTAATTTGTGTGAGTTGTTATTTTGTATATGTGGGGTATATCCATGTATAAATGAAGTATATTTAAGTGGTAAAGTTAGTTGTAGAGAAATAAAGTTGATATTACACCCGTTTAATAAAAGAAAGAAAAAGAAGCTCGGAATTAGAAAAGACCTATATAGTGTCAAGGTGTGTAAAGTAGTTTCACACAAATGACACAATAAATCATCTATTTCTTTCGTTTCAATTTATTTGTTCAGTTTTGATTTTTTGATGTCTTTCTTTTTCAACTTTTATATTAAATATTTTTGTTTGTGTTGATGAAAATTATACCAATGAAAAATACATTTAAAACTCAATTTATTTATATATTTTGCATTAAATATTAAATAATAAAAATAAAAATATTTAAAATTAAAGTTGATAAAAAAGACTCATACAGTCAAAATTAAACAAATATAAATATTTTTTAATAACTATTTTTAATCATAAATAATAATAAAAAAAACTCTCTCCCCTATGGCGAATTCCGGTGACTATTACCCTTCTTTTTTCCTATCAAACTAATCTGATCTAGTGATCATTACTCTTTCTTTTGATCCCTCTTAGGGTCTTTTTTGTTTTATTTAGTCGTCGTTTTTCGTTTTGTTAAAACACGATCGTAACCCTAGTTTCTTTCTTGATCGTTTTACCCTATCCCTTATTGATTCTGAATCCTTATAACGATCTAGTGATTGCTATTTAATCTGAGTATTATGATGCATAACTATGTTTTTATTTGGCAGCGATTTTTCTAAGATTAGGGTTTGCGTCTTTTTTTAAGGTTTGTGTTTTCTTTGCCGTATATATAAGGTTTATTGCTCGGATATCGACTCTTAAATTCTATACTTATTGGTGATATCAATGATGGAGGTTGGGTAGTGATCGTGTTTCTTGGCGTGTAAACCCTAAAATTTTTGGGTTTGCGTGTTCTTTTATATTGTTGCCGTTTGTATTGTTGTTCGTTCTTGCTGGGTTTTTGTTTTTTGTGTGTTGATTTACGGTGATTGAGAGAGATGGATGATGCTAAGACTTTGAAATTGTTAAGGACAAGTGCATCTAACCTTGCCTCTAAGATTAAGAACATTAAGAAACCCTTAATGGCTAAGCGGGGTGTTTTCTCTCAGCCATGTAGCCCTCGTAATACGGATGATGAGGCTGCTAATCTGCATGAATGGAATACGTTTGTTAAAAATCATTCTACGGTGCATGGATCTGATGGGGTTAGTGAGGGAATCAATACATCCAAGGCGGGTGTATTTTTTGTTCCTACTAAAGGGAATGGTGATGAGGGTTCGTTTTGGAAACAAAAGAAGTCACAGCCTGTTTATGAGGTGGAGGGTAATGATGCAATAAATAGCGCTAAAATAGGTAACATGACTTTTGCTTCCGTGGTTAATGGAGGGAACCAAGATACGTCTAGGACTAAGATCAATTTTAGAACTATGGTAAATACGAAACATGTGGAGGACGTCGATTTTGTGCTTCTTGTGGCTGCCATAAACGTTGTTCAACACAAATTTGCTAACTCGTTGGTGGGGTTATTTGTAACACCCCCAAACAGGGTCGCAGTGGAATAATGTGTCCGGGAGCGTTACTTCATAGATCAATAGCACAAGGTATGAGAACGGCCTCTAAAAGAGTCGTTTAAAATACGATACATTGGATTTATTGAAATTGTTTGATACAAAGCACAACGCTTAAATTGTTCAACATCTAATAACAATTATTTTAGATCATAACAAATATCCTAAGATGTAATGACTCCAAATCTTTTATGCATAACTCCCCAAAAGAGTATCCCCAATGTATCCTTAGCACCTCGTGCCTCATTGACCTGAGAAAACATGCTTTAAAACGTCAACATAAAGTTGGTAATTTCATACGGTTTTATGTAATATATATTGTAGGCTGCAAGACTTCCAAATTTATGATTAGTGCAACAGATGACAACATCACAAAGTTGTAATTACGTTCCCTAAGCTCAATGCATGAAGCTCGACATATATGAATGCAATATAAATTGCCAACATTGCCCTTGATTGATTGTTTGAACCTAACAACTTTCAATCCGACTTTGGTTATACATCTGTTGGTTCACTCCGTGACACCAGTGAGAGCTACTCACCCGGATAGGGATGTCAATCCCAAATAGATCTATTTATAACATTCGTGCTCACACAAAGTAATTGACAATTCATGATAAATGGCACAGTAGGTTATCGCTACTTAGGCAAACACGTAATCATAATAAAATGTACACTTGCGTCCAATTTGTAAAGCAATTCATGTTTCTCACCCCAAAAGTTGTAAATCATTGATATAGTAAAACATGGGGCTATGAACTCACCTTAGTGAATAAACTGATGTATATGAATCAAGTGAATGGAAACGTCACAGATAAGACCGAATGCAACCTAATTAAATATAGGTCGTATGAGTATAATGTACTTAATAGTACTACATCACAAGTTATATAGTTACACCACCACCTAATAGTCTTTGTTTAGTTTTAAATGTCAAAACAATGTTTAAACCGTACTTTATTGGATAAAGGTGTTTGTATTTGTATCCGTAAAATAAACTGTTGTTTCCGCCTCACAATTGATTATTTGTTAATAATATATGTTTTAATATTATTATTGAATTAAATATGATATTGTATAATTGGTTAATTTTTTTTATGAATATGCACATAAAGTAAAGCTAAGTGCATACAGTTTTATAAACCTCGTATCTTTATCGTTTAAACTCCGTTTTTCACGTTATTTATATCCATGGCTCCGTATTAAGAAAATATATCAAAATATTATATTTATAATATTTATGCCCCTAATGAACAGTAGTTTTAATTGTTTTTATAAAATTATATAAAACTACTTTTATATAATTAATCGTCGTAACCTTCCAAAAGTCATAACTTACTCATATTTAATCCGTTTCGCTTGTTCTTTATATGTATGGATTCGTATTTGAAAAGTCTAATCAAATTTTTATATTATACTAATATTGTTTTGGTATCGTTATGAATAGTAACAGTAAGTGAAAGTTTATAATAAATACTTTTTATAACTTTAATTATTGAAATTGTATTTTAATTGTATCTCGTCTTTCGTTTTAATTCGGTTTTTTAGTGTACTATGTCCCGTCTTCGTAATTATTAAAGCTATATTTATGAAAACTATTTACCAATAGTTATACTATCTGGAAACAGTTTAACTTAATTTTTTTTTATAAATTTACTTTTATAAAAATACTTCTTAACTTAAACTTGTAAATAACTTATCACCTTCATTTTAAATCCGTTTTTGAGTTTCTTACTTCTTGGATTCCTTATGAAAAGTACTATATTTATAAAATATTTATTTATATATATCAAATCTGTAACAGTAGGCATTTGTTTAAAAAAAATAAATTTTATAAATCACTCGTAATCCATTTATTTATTGTAAATCTTAAAAATGAATTTCTCTTTCGTTAATAGCTCGGTCTTTTTCAAGTTTCTTATATGCTTACGATCTTGAGATAAGTCTAATTGAATAAAATATAAAATGTATACCCTTATACACGAATTCAAACAGTAGGTTATAAAATTAATTAGGGTTTTGTGATTAATAAAACAAGTTTTATAATTCCTTTTATTTAGAAACTTTGCACCATTCTTTCACCAAGTGTTATACCATATTTCTCACATATATTAAGTCTTTAAATATGTCCACAATTACTTTGTATACAAATGATAATCATGTCCTTATGACATTTTTATACATAAATTGTAATAAACTTTCAATACAATTACTAATTTCCAAACTCTAAACTTATAATTAATTTACACTATATAGAATGTTTACATCATTTTAAGTATAATTTCACCAAAACAATAATGTAAAAATTTAATTCATATGTCTTTGTAATATTCCTTAAATCAAAAAAATGAACCTAGGTGGTGTTTAACATATATAACAAGTATGTACACATAAGATAATGAATGAATGGAAATGAAATACTTAAATTAGACCTTATAGGAGATGAGTAGGATGATGAACACAAGATAGAAACCCTAGCAAGGCTTCCAAATCCAAAACCCTAATCAAGAAAACCCTAAATATGTTTTCTTGATTAATCCTTGTTAAACCCAAATCCAAGCTTGCATATACCTTGATTTCGAGTTAACCTTAGATATACTTAGAATGAATGCTTGTATGCTTGGAATACCTTGGAATGAAAAATAAGATGAAACCCTAGCCTATAATTTTAAGCCGTGGGTTTCAAGGGTTTTGAGAGAGTTTGCTTGTAAATTTTCTAGTGAATGAGAGAGTGTAGGAGTTTATGAACCTAGGACTTGCTTCTTATAGCAAGTGGTTATGTAGAAACAACCTAAGATCAAACCATGGGATGTGTAGTGGTTTAGGGTACAAGAGCAAAGAGCTCTCCTCCTCCCTATGCCCATACACGGCTGAAATGGTGGGGAGGGTACACTTTGACAAGCCAATTTCTAGTAACATGTGTTTAGGGTACACTTGTGTAAGACTTATGAGTTGTAATGGAAAAGTTAGTGGGTCTTTAGGATTTATTTCTTGGGTATAAGTCTCCTAACCGGCCATATGAATTAATAAGTGATAGAATGATTAAATTTTGTGTATTGGGTATAAATGTGGGTATTGGTTTGAGTATAGATAGGTATAGGTGTTTCCGGGTATGCCCGAATGTAATTTATTGCGAAACGTAAGCGTTTTACGTAACCAATAAAAATAAATTATGAAAAGTTATAAATTATACTCTTAATAATCATATAACACTTGCTTGATGTAAACTTTAACTTGTTTGGTGTCCGTTTACGTTGAATGATGATTTTTAGTTTACGCGATTTAACTATACGATTATAATTAAAAGCGAACGCGTAAAACTCTAAAAATAAATAATGATAATAATTGAGTCGGGAAATGACCTAAAAATGAGAAATGTTACAGTCTCCACCCGTTAGAAGAGTCTTGTCTTCAAGGCTCAAGTCGCAACACTTGATGAAGGTACGGGTTTAGTAAAGAGATGCGGATACTTCTTTTGAAATTAGTCTTCGCGTTCTCATGTGAACTCAGGACCTCTCCTTGAGTTCCATCGAACCTTGACAATTGGGATACGGCTTTGCTTCAACCGTTTCACTTCTCGATCCATGATCTTTACAGGTTCTTACACAAAACGGAGCTTGTCATCCACATGGAGTCCTTCCAACGGAACGGCTAATGGTTCGTCAGAATAACATTTCTTCAGGTTAGATACATGAAATGTATTGTGAACTCTGCTCAACTCTTGAGGAAGCTCAAAGCTTGTAAGCAATGTTCCAATCTTTTTAGCACCTTTGAAAGGTCCAAATATCTAGGGTTTAACTTCCCCCGTTTGCCAAAACGTACGACCCCTTTCCAAGGTGAAACTTTGAGCATAACTCTATCCCCAACTTGGAACTCCATCAGCTTACGCTTTAAGTCGGCGTAACACTTTTGTCGGTCACGAGCGGCTTGCATTCTCTGCTTGATCTGAATGACCTTCTTAGTTGTCTCTTGGACCATTTCTGGACCGGTGAGTTGAACTTGCCCGACCTCCGCCCAACAAACAGGTGATCGACATTTTCGACCGTAAAGTACCTCAAAAGGTGCAGCCTTGATGCTAGCGTGATAACTGTTGTTGTAAGAAAACTCAACTAGTGGCAAATGTCTAACCCAACCATTTCCAAATTCGATCACACAAGTACGTAGCATATCTTCGAGAGTTTGGATAGTTCTCTCTCTTTGTCTGTCGGTTTGTGGATGGTACGCAATACTCATATCCAAGTTAGTACCCAAAGCCTTTTGAAGTGACCTCCAAAAATTTGATGCGAACCTAGGGTAGCGATCACAAATGATTGAGACAGGTATTCCATGCCTCGTGACTACATCCTTCAGGTACATTCTCGCCAATTTCTCCATGGAGTCAGTTTCTCTCATTAGCGTAAAGATGGCAGACTTAGTAAGTCGGTCAACAATCACCCAAATGGTGTCATATCCTTGCGATGACTTAGGAAGCTTTGTGACAAAATCCATAGTGATATTATACTACTTCTATTGGGGTATCTCGAGTTGTACTAACAAACCCGTTGGCCTTTGGTGTTCAGCTTTGACTTTAGCATACGTCAAACATTTGCTAACATAGGTGGCGATGTCGGCCTTCATATTGGGCCACCAAATTAGCTTTTTCAATGGTCCGGTACATCTTGTAGAACCCGGATGGATGGAAGTATTTGATTTGTGGGACTCGTGATGATCACAGTCTCAAGTCACCATAGCATGGGCATCCAACTCCTGCCGTTTTAAGCATAAGGTTTAGTCTAGGCAGGGTTCCACTTTTCCTTCGGTATATCCTTCTTGATCATACCACCTAATCTTTCTTTTGAGATTCTCTGGTTTCTGTGCTTCGATCTGAGCATTCAAGATTTGTTTGGGAAGATCCAAACCAATAGTTCTTCACCATGGCTCAGACTCTTAATGGTTTAATTAGCTCTTCATGCTAAAAGCATCAGCAACAACTTTGCTTTTCCCCGGGTGATACACGAATCTCACAATCGTAATCCTGAGCAACTCTAGACCAACGAGTTGCCTACATATTCAACTCTTTTGGTCCAAGTATGTGTTGTAGGACTTTTATGATTGGTGAACACCGTTACACATGGTTCCATACAAGTAGTGGCCTCCAATCTTTAGAGCAAGAACATCACTGTCACCAAGTTCCAAATCAATGGGTAGTATAATTTTTCTATGAATCTTCAGCTTGTCGTGATTGGCAATAAGCAAATCACCTTCTCGTTTGGCATCATACCTGCACCAATCCTTTATGTAACGCATTCGCAATAAAACAATAAAAGTTCTCAGCTCTTGAGGAGAGGCTTTTTGGTGACGAGCTAAGATGGGTGCCGCTACACAAACTTTATGCTTCAAATGTTTTGAAAAAGCTGCTTCTTGCTTGTCACCCTATTCAAAGGCGACTTTCTTCTGAGTGAGTTTGGTCATTGGCTTAGCGATTTTTGAAAATCCTTCAATGAATCTTCGGTAGTAACCGGCAAGACCTAAAAATTAACGAATCTCTGTTGGAGTCTTAGGAGATTGATTCGTATTAAACCAACACACGTAATAATAAAATATATAATATGTTATAAAATTACCAAATTACCCTTGAGGACAAAGGTAAAAAGGAAAATCATCACAAATATATATAATACGTATATTAACCGGGAAGTATGATTCCCGGGTCTTTATTCCCTAACGATTTGTGAAATTGAAACCACGTTTGATGTTCGGACAATTATTTGAATTGGAAAAAAAGATTGATTTGGTTATCTACTTTTACAATTTAAAATAAGCAAATGATAACAATTAAGTACGAAAACAAATAACGGGAAATCAAACTTTAACCAAAAACTCAAAACGGGAACCCTAAACTGTAGTTAAAAACCCTAAATTTCTAAAATTAAACCTAAATTAAATTTTCCTTTTTAAATGGACTCTAATTGACTAAAAAGTAAGTTTAAAGAAAACTAGAACAAAAACAGAATTGAAATGAGCTTTAAAACATGAAAAATGTAAACGGGAACGAATCCCGTTCTTTAAAAAATTGAGATTTTGCAATTTTAACCCTACAAAAGTGTTGGAAACACTAAAAGTGTCGGTCACTTCCAAGTTGTAATAGTTTTAGCTCGTAGTTAGTATAATGATTAGATTAGTAATCTAGTCTGGCCCAAGGCCCATGGGAGGCCCAACTTAGCCCATGGCCGGCCTCCATAGGACATATATAAGTCCCTCTCCTAGCCTTAGAGAGGGTTGGTTGTTCCATTTTTCCATATTCCATTTTATACAATTCATCCATTTTCCATCCTATCTCTCTCTAACATCACAACCCACATCTCACTCTTGTTCTTGGTTTGATCATAAGATTACTAGTATTCTTCAATTGGTATCAAGAGCCATGGAAGTACTAGTTGGTAGTGTTTAGTTGTTGTGTTTTGATTTAGTGGGTAGAATCACTTTAAATAGAGCTAAATTAGTGATTTTTTCAAAAAAAATTTTTTTTTTTTGGCTTAAAACCGTAAAAGTTTTCATTTTTATTGTTCCTATTAAGGTTTGGAAACACTAGTTGTACAAAATTCTTTTGCTAAAAAACCATTAAAAATCGTGTTTTTAGGGTGTTTTGAAAATTTTGAGTTTCGTTGGTAGTAGGGATCGAAAAGAGTTTTGGACCGAACAAGGAAAACCGAAAACAAGTCAACCGGACTAGCATATTCTAGTTTGGAAACCGAACGCGTTCCTTCCTAGTGTTTTAACAACCGATACGAGTTCCTTCCTAGTGACAACCGAACGAGTTCCGTCCTAGTGGGACAAACTACCGATCGCGTTCCATCCTAGTGACAAAACCGATCGAGTTCTTTCCTAGTGACAATGGCCGAAGAGTTCCTTCCTAGTGACACGAACGAGGTTCTTACCTAGTGACAACGCAACAAGCAGGACCGAGACGAGTAGGGACCGAACTAGGTGTACTTTGAATGAAACTCGTGATAATCGATACTAGCGTGGACCGAAACGAGTAGGATCCGAACGCAGGAGAACCGAACGAGTTGACCGGAACAAGCTTGTTTTTGTCAAACAGAACTAGTGAAAAATAAAATTAAGTTTTAATATTCTTAACAATATCAATTTTTAATTAACGTGTTATTTCTTTGACTTGTAAACTCTGTGAAACAAACACTGTTTTTCCCGGTTGTGGCAAGAAATTATAAAATCCCGTGTAGTTTCTTTTCAAGGGACTCCACCATCACGTAACCAAACACTAATTTCTTTTAGCACGATTGGCAAGTTGGTAATCTTTTTGATTACACAATGTCGACTCTTGATGATAAATCACTTCTTTTCGGGAGGAGACAAACAAACCACCGATGCTTGAAAAACACTTGTATGATTCATGGAAAGCAGAATGGAAACTTTATATGATAAATTAGCCACATTGGGAAGAGTGATCCTTGCATTGTTTTGAAAAAGGACAACTTGTTTGGCCTTCAATCACTGAGGATTGAATACAGGCTCTTAAGGAATATGTTGAACTAACTCCAGCTGGAAGCCATTCATGCAGATTGCGACATCAAAGCTATAAACAACATAATTTCCAAGGATCCTACCAACTGAAATTTTGCTCTTGTGATTCAACTCGTGTGGCAAAAGATCTTTGGTGAGAGATTAAACTGCTAATGAAGGAAGTCATTACCAAAACAAGAACGTGAGGGCTAGCTGTTGATGAATTCGATAAGTTCATTACAGAAGGAGAGACTCTACATGAGTACTACTTGAGGTTCACTCTGTTACTCAATGATATTGAACATTTACAAGATGCCATTGGAGCAGTTTCAAGTAAACACAAGTATTTAAACACTCTCCTGTATGAATGGAGCAAATTTGGTTACTGATGTTAAATTGGTTAAAGACTTGCACCCTACAATGTTGATCAGCTTCATGGCTTACCCTGAACAACATGAAAGACATGCAAATGAAGTTAGTTTGATGCATGAACGCAACCCGATCTCTTGCTTTAGTGCATTCTCACCAATTAACTCAGCTAGCTTATCTATCTCATATACACAAGTCACCATAGTCTCTATCTCACACTTCACGGTTTCACCTATTAGTTTCATAGTTTGTTACTCCTTATCAAACTCAACAATTCACAACCTAATCAATCAAAACCTATTTTCAATTATTATCGATAAATGAGTTATCAATCCAGTTCACCACAAGTTTATTCTCACAACCACAATCCCACAATTGGAATATGCTCCCAACCCTATCAACAGCAACAAATTGAATTTTCTCACCAGACGCCAGTCTAGTTTGTTCCAGTGTTCCAGAAAGGCGGTATGATCAATTGATGGCACTAACATCACATGATGTCATTCATTAATATCGATTGTTGTCACATCCCGGTTTCCCTCATACCAACAATCAGCTAAGGACCTTCGTCAAACCCTGACAAAAGCTTACCTCTATGATGGAAAGTAACTGTGCTACTGTTCAGGGGAGACAAACTACTTATGCTGCTGGAACAACAAGAAAATACACACCTGGTGCAAGATGGAAAGCAACACGGGGAAACAAGGACTGTTATTTGTTACAAAATTGCAAGGGGACGGTCATATTGCCTAAGCAGTGTACTAAAGCCTAAGGCAGGAAGAAAGGGATGAACATGGTTCAACGAAAAGTGTTGTGCGTTCAAGCTTAAGCAGGTGGTCAAGCTTTCAAAGAGGAAAGAAATGCATTTTTGGCGGATCCAGGACTTCCTGACATTCAAAACTCTCAGACAGTCATCACCCACAATGCTGCTTATCAAGCCGATGATCTGGATGCCTATGACTCTGATTGTGATGAACTCAACTCAGCCAAGATTGCTCTTATGGCGAATCTGTCCAGGAATGGCTCAGATGCACTCACTAAGGTACTCAATCCAGATAATCTGAACTATGATTTATTTAATCAAAGTGAGCAGATAATGACGTCTTCTGAACAGTCTAATGATGTGAGTCAGTCAGAAACTGAAATAACTAGTGATAGCAATATCATTCCTTATTCTCAGTACCTGAGTGAAGCACAACAAGAAACTGTCCAGAATCCTAACTCTTTTGGTCCACAAGATGTCCTGATATTATCTATGTTTGAACAATTATCTACCCAAGTTACACACTGCACCACTGTTAATCAAGCTTTGAACTTACCGAGCTTGACAGTATAATGAAGAGGTTTAAGATTTGAAGAATGCAAAAAGTTGAAAATAGTTTTCATGATAAAATGAACAGTTTGCGAGATTGTTCGTTCTTAAAGCAAGAATCTTTTGAACAAGTGCAAGAAAAGGATTGTTTAATGAAAACAGTTTCTGAACTCTAAAAATGATTTAAAATTGGGAAGATAAACAGAAATATTTGATAGAGAAATTGCTTGTAGAATAGAAAATTATAGCCAACTTGACAACTTCATTTTTCTAAAGAGGGTCAATCTGCGCAAAAACTGTTCATATGATGGATCCCCCCCCCCCAAATCCAAAATTTGTTATGATATTGCTCGAAACTAAGCTATCGGTTTTGAAAAACTTTCTATTGAAGGAAAGCTCGGGAATCAAAGCCAATGCTGTATGACGGGAATACCATTCTTTAAGGATACTATCAGTGATTCCTGATTCTGATGGAAACATTAATGCTTTGGAAGAGAGTTGTTCCATAAGGCTTTTGAAAGAAAGATCCATTGTTTGAAAAACATAGAGTGAACACGAAAACCATCAATTATGCCATTCTTAAATAACCGATTATACAAACGTTTTGTTCACAATCTGATTTATTAAGTGAACATGCTATTGGAAAGCGCCTTCGGGTCCAACTTTAGAACCATCTAATTCTTCCACAACCGTCATAGTTTGAGGTTCCAAAAGAACTTCCTACGTATGTATGAGGATACTAGCTTGAAGAGCTTAACGCTATCTTTACTGGCTTTTGGATAAGGTTGTCAAGAAAGACCACTGCCACAGCTATCACTGAGGGCACGTGGGGGTTTGAACATACAAAGGCTTGTTTTCAAGAGGAATTCACTTTGTTTATAAAAGGATTAAAAGATATCTTCTAATAACTGCAATCCATTACTTGGTTGACGAATTGCCGATGTCCAAAGTATTTTATCAAATGGAACAGGCGTTTGTGTCGAAAACAACACGCTGGAGTCCAAGAAACTTTCGAAGTTAAAATGAATCAAGTTTTGAGGAAAATGAACGGCCTTTTGGCACAATCCATTGATAAGATATTGTAAAGATGTTGTGAATTTGTCGTGAATGCACGTGGTGAAACTGTGATATGAATGTCATAAGTGTCTCGAACTCAAGATGAATTCTCATTATAAAAGGATTTTTGTGATAAATGAAACTTACGATAAAACTTTTGCATGAGTTTTAACTTCTTGAAACACATTGCATCACTTTGGAAGCTGATTCTCTACTTAATCAGAAGAATTTTTTCACAAGGAAAACAAGTGGTTTTAAATCAAAATACGCTCCGAGTTTTACTCAGGTTGTTGAATAAGTGAAAATTGAGAGCTCAGTCTCAAGCAAAAGACACAGTCATTGTCAAGTTAAAGAGCAAATTAAGTCCTTAAATGGAAATGTGTTGTTGAGAGTATAAGTTACAGTCAAATTGGACTATGGATGAAATGAGACTCTTAACATTGATTTGGAACATAGAGTGACATAACTTGTTGATGAGAATGAGCATTTGAACAGAACTTCTTAAGCACTTTATGACTCGATGAAACCAAAACGTGTTTCAATCTAAAAGAACAATGTGATGCGTTAACAAGCAAGTCAATATAAGAGTCTGGGGAGATTTTGATTTAAATGCAAAAACTTTCATGAACAAGAGTTGGTCATAGCAGCCCTAAAAAATAAGTTAAGGGAATTTAAGAAAAAGCATTAGTTAACGAGGATATGTGACCTACTTTGTTTGATCAAAAGTGTTTAAGGATAATATGGACCAGTCATACCAAATTGTTGAATAAAAGGACTGCTCACTCCTCGTATATTAAGCATACCCAGGAAGAAGGCTTTGGTCCTTAGGGATATAGTCGAACATGTAAAAGCAAATTATCCTCCAAGATTAACTTTTTAGAGTTGCCTTTAGGTTATACCAAGTCATTCAAAGATTTGCTTTACACATATAGTAGATCAGCGCGCCCTAGCAATTCAACTATTGTGGTCCTCAATTAATTGAGGTCACACCGAGGAAAAAGGGACAGAAGTTAGGTTTGGCCGAGCATCACTACATCCACAGAAAACACAAAACCAGCTCTAGACTTGAAACATAGTTTCTAACAAACGTGTGTTGTCATTTACAGGAGTAAGACTTTCTACTAGTGCTTTAGCGGATCACTGCCTTCAGGCTATTAAATACCAGGACTGATAGGATTCTGCAAACACCAAGTCAGTAATTCGAAGAAAAAGTAGAAGCTCTCCTAGGAACTTTAAATCTAGTTTGAAATAAAACGAATGGTTATGTTAAGTTAATGGTCTTCGGTTGTGCAGAATCTCAAGAAACAAGATAATTTGATTATGTGGTTTAACCGTGATGATTGTTGTTCCTTCTGTTAATGTGGTGTGTTTCTAATTTATGAATGTTGTGAAATTTTCTGCAACCTAAGAAGAATAAATCTATGAAAGATATTTGGAAACCAACAGGAAAGGTGTTCACTCAGATAGGATATATTTGGAAACCTACCGGTCGGACCTTCACTATTGTAGGAAATGCGTGCCCTTTAACTAGGATTACCACTACTAATGAAGTGCCTTCTAGGAACACCAATAGTTTCTTGACTCTGAATAACCAACCTGTGGTTAAATTGGTATACTCAAGGAAAACCTTGGTAAGAAAGAATAAGAATACTGAGTCCGGTAGCAAAAATAAGGTTTTAAAACCAATGTTGCTACATACAGTGATCCAGTTAAATTCATAGGGATCCACATAATCAATATTTCCACTCTACTTCTTGAATGAATGCAGGTTATGTCCAATTATCTCTGATTATTTGGGATTTGGTTTGCTCGGAAAAAAAAAAATGGCCCCCCACATGACCGGATGTCGCTCTCAGTCACCAATTTCATCAGTAAATTCTTGGGTACAGTTAAATTCGGAATTGCATCAAAGTTGCAAAAATAATGTGGTTTTGGAGATTATCAGATTGGGAATGTTACTATTTCAAGGGTTTATTACGTTGAAGGACTTGGGCATAATCTATTTTCTGTGGGACAATTCTGTGATTCCAATCTCGAAGTGGCCTTTCGTCAACACACATGCTTCATTCGTAATCTAGACGGTGTTGATTTATTGAACGGGATCTCAAGGGGATAATCTTTATACACTCTCACTTGGGAATATGATGGCATCCTCTCCATTTTGTCTATTGTCAAAGGCGTCTTAAAACCAAGTCTTGGTTATTGATGTCGTCTATTCTCACTTGAACTTTGTGCTTTCCAATCATCTTGCAAAGCATGGACTTGTACGAGGTCTCCCAAAGCTCAAGTTTGAAAAGGATCACTTATGTTCTGCATGTGCATAGGCATAAGTTCAAAGGAAACCCACAAACCATATCTGAGGAACACCAATCAAGAAAAACGCTATTTGTTGCATATGGTTGTGTGGGCCTATGCGTGTCTGTTGTGTGGTCAATGGAAAGAAGTACATCCTCGTTATGTCGACGACTTACTTCGATTTACCATGGGTAAATGTTTTGCGTATCAAAAGATGAAGCTCCAGCTTTTATTATCTACTTTTTGAAGATGATCAAAGTACCGACTTATGGAGGCACAGTTCGAGCATCAGAACAGATAATGGAATGAGTTTTGTTAAATTCAGACATTGCGTGAATATTTGAGCAGTTGTGACATCGCTCATGAAACATCAGTTGCACGCTCTCCACAGCAAAACGGTGTTGTTGAAAGACGAAATCGTACGCTAATTGAAGCAGCCCGCACTATGTTAATTTATGCAAAAGCTCCTTTATTTTTATGGGCCGAAGCGGTTGCCATAGCCTGTTATACCCAAAATCGTTCCATGATACGTCGTCGTCACGGTAAAACACCATACGAGCTTTTGCACGACAAACCTCCTGATCTATCTTATCTACATGTGTTTGGTGCACTTTGCTACCCAACGAATGATAGTGAGAATATTGGGAAGTTAAACCAGGCTGATATTGGTATTTTCATTGGATATGCACCCACGAAGAAAGCATTCCGAATTTACAACAGACGTACCAGACGAATAATTGAAACCATTCATGTTGATTTTGATAAGCTGACCGCGATGGCTTCTGAACACAGCAGTTCAGGACCCGCCCTTCATGAAATGACTCCTGTATTCGATCGTTCGGACTCGTGCCAAATCCTCCTTCTTCAACACCATTTGTACCACTTCGGAGATCTGTTTGGTGATTTGTTGTTTCAAACCAATGATTGATGAATAACTTAATCACTCGATAATGTAGATTTACATGCACCAGAAGTCATTGCTCCTATTCCTGAAGCAGTTGCACCTGAACATGTGGATCAACTGGATCACCTTCCTTAACTACAAACTGATCAAGATGCCCTCACCAAGTAACTCTTCATACAACACAAGAACTCAAAAAGCCTATTATGTCTCATGTGTGAAGAAGATAATCATGATATTGAAGTTGCACATATGGGTAATGATCCCAATTCCAGAAGTTACTTCTGATCAATCTTCATATATCATCTGACTATTATTCATATATTGTGCATCCCGAAATCACCAAGTTTACCGAACAAATAGCAAATGGCGAAGGATCCCCACTGAGGACATAATCGGTGCTTCTCGACAATACCAGTTTCCACATGACTACAACTCCATGAAACGCCTTATTATGCTACTATGTTGCCTTTCTAAACATCAGTCGAACCCAAGAACTAAGATGAAAGCATTAACTCAGCATTGTTGGATTGAAGCTTGCAAGAGGATACTTCATGAATTTGAAACTGTCTGGAGGTTTGGGAATTGTTCCTACTCTCTCTGACAATGATTTGTCATCTTCTTAAGTGTGATCTATAAAGGTAAAGTTTGATGAGTTAGGAGGAGGTATTCGGAAAATAAGGCTCGGTTGGTCGCTCGTGGTTATCCGCCAAGAGGAGAGGTATACTGGATTTTCGAAGAGTCATCTCGCTCGGTTTAAGGATTTAGAGCTAATCAAAATTTTCTAGCGTTTGCTGCTTACATGGAAACTATGGTCATCTATCAAATGGATGTGAAGACTGCGTTTTGAATGGTAATCTGCGAAGAAGAAGTTTTTGTTTGCAACCAACCCCTGGAGGATTTGTGGTATCCAGACAAAACTCACTACGTATACAAGCTTAAAAGCTTTTATGGGTTGAAAACAAGCTCACTACGTGGTATTGATATTTTGTCTTCATTCCTGATATCAATGACTTCTCCAAAGGCTCAGTGGGTCCTACTTGTTCATCCGTTAGGAGAGGCAACGAACTTATACTGTACAAATCTATGTCGATGTTATTATCTTTGCTGCATTACTCCTGAACTGTAGTGATCTATTCGCATTAAAAATAATGTGTTCAAATTCAGATGTCGATGTTGGGTATAATCTTCATTTTTCTTTAGGACTACAGATTTCTCAAAGTCCAGAGGCATCTTCTAATCCAATCTAAATATTGCTCTTGAATCACTAAGAAATATGGATATGATTTCCTTGTGGAACCAGTGGATACCTCCCATGTGGAGAAGTCCAAACTAGATGAAGATAAAGAAGGAAAGCTGTAGATCCATTACACTATCGTGGTATGATTGGCACCTCCTTTATCTTACTAGCCAGTAGACCTGACTACAAATTTGCCTATATGCATGTGTGCCCTGTAGGGTATCAGGCTCGGCTCGAAAAGCACTAATGCAGTAAAAAGGATTCTTTCGATTCTAAAGGGACCGTACATCGGCGGGTCTTTGTATCGAAGGATTCTTCCTTTGCACTAAACAGCATTTGCAAATGCGGATCATGATTGGTTGTCTAGTTACACGCCATAGTACATCTGGCAGTATACAACTTTTTGGGGATAGATTGTAAGTGGTAATTAAAAAGGCAGAAAAGCATTGCGATATCCAGTACGGAGCTGGATATATTGCTATGTCCGGCTGTTGTGCTCAAATCCTTTGGATGAGATCACAGCTTACCGACTATGGCCTTGGATTCATAAAAATTCCTATTAATGTGAATAACAAAAGCGCTTATTGCTATGCTGCAAACAACGTTCAGCATTCCAGAACCAACATATTAACATCGGTTTCACTTCCTCAGGAGCATATGTTGAGAATGGAGTGATCGAAACTTTATTTGTCATACGGAGTATCAAATGGGACATCTACAATAAAGCTCGTTTGGCGAGAAAGGATTGAATATTCTAATCAAGAGCTGAATGCGGAGTTTTACGCCGGACACTCTGAAACAATTGGCAGATGAAGTTGATGAATAGTGGTGGTACCTATTCAAATATCCTGTATAATAAGTAAATACTTTAAATCATAAAAACACAAAAAAAAAAATTCATTTTCATTTTTCTTATTTTTCTAAACTTTTATAAAACGACATGAGAAAAATATAAAATTTAGGTGTAAAACCAAAAAGATTTTCTTTTATATAAATTTTTCAAAAACATAAATACAAAAATAAAAAAATGAGAAAAATTCAAAAAGAAGTTTTACAATGGGCATGTCTTTGAAATTGATAAACATTTACGGTCTTAGAAATGTCATTTCAACAATGATACAAGCACTTGTAATGAAGTTCGCGCAGAGCAGATGTTTCAAATGGTTTTTCAAAACATGCCATTTTGGCTTGTTTTTATTTCAGATAGCCAACCCGGTAATCATCTTAGGCAAGTATTTCAAAAAGAAACTTGTCCTCTCAACGGGATTTATCTGGGGCTATGGTCTACTTTATGGCCATGCAAAGGTTGTGATTAATTTGCATCACAACCCGTGCTTCCTATTATCCTGAGTGTACGTTTCAGTGCATCTAAGTGAATAAAATAAGAGAACAATCTTATTTATCTTGGGTGCTTGTTGTTTTGTTCAATCAAAATCATTCCATCATCTGAAAAACTTTCAGATAATTTGACTTCTAAACAATGTCTAAGCTCGTCTTTAAATTTAGAAAACGGGTCATTGTTTGAGGGGGAGAGAATGTCAAATTTCTTTGTCATGATCAAATGAGCTGTAAAAAGGGAAAAAGATTTTCAAACGATAACGTAATATCTCATGATAGAAAGTTAATTATGTTTAACTCGATTGTGCTTTATGTGTTACTTGTTTTATGCCTTTAGGGTGTAGTTTGCTAAATTATGTCTATAGGTATGAGAGTATAAAACATTAAGGACCATGTGTGCTATTTGTTTAACTTGAATATACCTTATAAAACCTAATTTGCAAGATTAATAAGTAGTGTTAAGATGAGGGGCCAAATGTGTCAAAGATAAAATTGGTTTTTAACACTACCACCCCCCACCCGTCCCCATCACTGTTCATACAATCCACACACACTCAAACACACACACGAACACTTTTTCACTCGAATCACATCAAACAAGCTAATTCACTCCGTTTCATCTCGAAGGTATACCTTAAACTTTGATTCTCATCACCTAATCAACCGAAATCAAAGGAATTGATAGTTTTCGCCATATTTTATCACAAATGCCCTAATTGTGAAATTAGGGTTCTTAAAAATTAAAATGTGGTTAAATCTTAAATTGATTGAGGGCTTTTGTTGTATTAGGTGAGATTTTATGTAGTGGGTTAGTCATGTTTTTACTATTCGTTGTGATTTAATCCTGTCTTGATTGATTGTCTCTGCTCGATTGAATAGATAAATACATAAATATTACTCTCGTCCCACATTAAGTGTCCACTTGACTTTTTCAAAGTCTTTTTTCTTCAACTTTGACATTAATGATTTCTTCTTATGTTATATGATACTTGATGCAAGATATATGAATGGATAGAGTTTTGAATATATTTTTCGTTGGTAGAATTTTCGTTCAATTATTATATACACAAACAAAAAAAATATTTAAGGTCAAAGTTGATTAAAAAAAGACTTAAAAGATTCCATTGTGGACACTTAAAATTGGACGGTAGGGTTGTTTATGTTTTGTGTGAGTTTGTTTTTAGCATGGTTTTAATGGATATGATAGAATAGAGATACCCTAAGAGTCGATCTAGGAAATTCTTAAGAAACCGAAAATCAAAATATGTGGTGAAGTTCGAACGAGTTTTACAACCATATGGAACGAACTTAGTCACCTGTTTGTGAATCGAGACGAGTGTGTACTAGTAGGACCGATCCGAGCATATGATAGTGAGGAGTTCCGAACGATGGACTACTTGTTTGGACCGAACGAGTGGATTTACACACATGGACCGAACGAGTATTTTTCATGGATTTTCATTGCCTGATACGAGGTAAATCATAGTGAGGACTTACTGATATACGTGTGAGTCCTATGAGGACCATAACGATAGTGAATCTAGTTTGGGTCGAACGATTTTTCTATAGTGAATGTTTATTGAGGGGACTTCGATAAGAGTGGATCAGGTATGAACCGACGATCTTGTTTGCCTATTTGAAGTGAATCATTGTAAGGATATTTTTTTTGGTATTCATCGAAAACGAGTGGATCGGTATGAACGAACGAGTGGATCATGTAAGACCATCGAATGACGAATTGCCTTGGTTCCGACGAGTGGGATTGCTGTGTGAGGATTAGCCGAACAGTGATTGCAAAATTGGATGAATTTTTCGACGAGAGAAAAGATAGTGAGAAACCGAAACGAGAGAAGTGAGTGAGGAACCGAACAAGCAACACATAGTGAGGTCCGAGACTGTATGATTATATGGGATCCGAACGATTGGCTTGTTTTATTTGGATATCTTTGCCGAAACGAGGTGTCATTTATTGGAAAACCGTACAAGGTGTTTCTTTGAGGATTCCGGACCGAACGAGTAAAGTTATCAACACTTAACCAATTTTTGACATAACACACTTAAGATCAAATTTTTTCTAACTAAGATTAAATTCAACAAATCTCTTAGTTTAAAATAGACAGTAAAAGCTTGACAAAACCAAGGTTAACTACATTCGACTTAATTGTTAGGATAGGTGCCTTTGTCTTATACGCTATTAGTCTATCTAAGTAGATTGATCTTCAAAAGTGCTAAAAGTCATAAAGGTTCTCATGAATGAATGATTGTGTCTTCTTATAAACTGCACTCACTCTTTCTTAAACAGACTCATGGAAATCTCAATAGCGGATCAGATTGCTTTGGATGATGCATTGGTGGCTCCTGCTGACCGACTTAAGATTGGTAAATGTAATCTTCGCTTAAGTTCGGATGTCACATCAAAGGAAGCAACCCTTCAAGTGGTCTACGATGTGTTAAAGCTCACTCCTTTCTACAAGGCATTCCAAGTCACTGCTGATGCTCCAGAGATCTATATGCAAGAATTCTGGGCCTCTGCTTATGTTCATAACCGATCTGTCAGATTCAAAATGAATAACAAAAAGCACATTCTCGGTCTTGATCAATTCAGAGACATTCTTCAAATTTGCCCTAAAGTCGGTAATAAGAAGTTTGAAGAACCACCTCTTGAGAAGGAGATTCTCGCCTTTCTAGCTAGTCTTGGTCATTCTGGAGATATAAGGAAGATCACTGACGTTAATGTCAATAAACTGCATCAACCCTGGAGATCATTTGCTGCTATCATCAACAAATGTCTCAGTGGTAAACCATCCTATGACAGTCTTCGTCTTTCTCAAGCTCAAATCTTGTGGGGTATGTACAATAAGAAGAATGTTGATTATGCATATCTTCTGTGGGAGGACTTCATTTTCCAGATTGAGAACAAAAATACGAAGAAGGGCAATGCGATGTACTATCCTCGTTTCACCAAGTTAGTCGTCAACTTTGTCATGGATAAAGACCCTTCAATTCCTCGAAGAAACAAGGTCAATTGGCACTATGCCAGAGATGACCCAATGTTCACAACAATCAATGTCATCTCAAGGAATGAAGACACTCAGTTGTACGGGACTATCTTGCCAGTAGCATTAACCAACGAGGACATCCGCAACTCTGAATCATACAAAGAGTATTATGCTATTGCTTCAGGAACGATTCCTCCAAAGACAAAAGGAAGTAAGAAGAAAGCTGATACAGATACAATCACTAAGCAGAAGCCTCCCACAGTCCCCAAAGAAGTGAAAGAAAAGAAGTCGGGACAGGGAAAGCAGAAGGCTAAACAGTTAGAAACTATCTCTGAGGCAATGATGACAGAAGCTGAGCAACTCAAGATAATCACAAAAAGAAGCCGTAAAGAAACTCACAGCTCTCATGCCAGTGGTTCTGGTGCAGATGAAGGAACTGGTGTTACACCAGGGGTTCCCGATGCACCTGATTATGACTCAGAGGATGATATCTCCTGGAAATCAAGTGACGATGATCAAGATGATGAGAAAGCTCAAGATGATGAAGATGAAGCTAAAAATGACGTTAATGAGAATACACAGGATGATCAAGATGATGAGAAAGCTCAAGATGATGAAGATGAAGCTAAAAATGACGTTAATGAGAATACACAGGATGATCAAGATGATGAGAAAGCTCAAGATGATGAAGATAAAGCTAAAAATGACGTTAATGAGAATACACAGGATGATCAAGATGATGAGAAAGCTCAAGATGATGAAGATGAAGCTAAAAATGACGTTAATGAGAATACACAGGATGATCAAGATGATGATGTACATGACGATAATGAGAATGCTCAAGATGATGATGATGAAGAACAGACTGAATCAGAAGATGATGGTGATGATTTTATCCATCCAAAGCTCACAACTCATGATGATGAAATAATACATGAAGAGGAAACTGATGAAGATGATTCTTTCGATCCTACAGTTCACACACCCTCTCAGATTTCATCATCAGATGACGAAGACAGTGAAAATGAAATTGAAGGGACGAATGTTGAAGGAGCAAAGTCGGATGAAGATGCTACATATGAAGAGGATCAAGGAAATGAGGCGGTCAAAATGAGGCGGTCAAAGAAACCCAATGCCAATCTTAAATGAAAGAGATGATGTAATGACGGATGTTATAATAATTGCCGCCAGGTTTCAAGCAACCCAGGAATTGGAAGACACGGCATGTACCCTAACTCCGGTAAATCCTGATGGTCAACAACAGAGTTCTTCTGTATCATCTGGCTTCGTCTCCAACATGCTGAATCCAAATCAAGATACCGGTGTTGATGCTATATTTGGACAACATGCTGAAGCCACCTCTCTAATAGATACTCCTGTCACTGCCATTGCGGAGCCATCCTTCTCTGCACCAACCAATCGTCCTCCAACACCGAATCCTCTCGTCATTCAATTACAACAACCACCAATCCCTGACATCAACCCGTCCCGACCCTAAACCACCCCGGTGCTACTACTCCAAGCTCCTCACTTCAAAATCTTCCTAACTTTGCTTCGTTGTTTGGTTTTGATTACAGACTAAAAGCGTTAGAAGAAAACTTCTCGGAACTCAGACAAACAAATCAATATGCTGAAGCACTCTCCTCCATTCCTGGCATCGTTGATCATTATCTGGCAAATAAAATGCAGGAAGCAATAGATGTTGCAGTCCAACTGAAGTATGACAGAATTCGAGAAGAGTCTCATACTGAAAATCAACAATTCCTTGATTCAATCGATGAAAGGAAATGATAGAAAGTTAATCAAGGAACAATCAAGAAAGAAGTCCTCAAAGATCACATTTTCCCCCAAAAATTGAGAAGTTAGTAACAATAACTCGAGTCCTGAGGTTTTGGTACGATCATCAAAGGAAAGCCAAGACGTCCTCATGCTGTTGCTGCTAATCTTTCAAGAAACTAGAGCTGAAAAACATACTTATTAACAAGATGGAAGCTATCAATCTAGCAACAGATCAACATTCTAAGGCACTCTACAAGGCATTAGTCGATGCGTATGAAGCCGACAAAATTCTGCTAGATACTTATGGTGATACAGTCACAATAAAAAGACCTCGAGATGGTGCAGATGATGATCAAGAACCCTCCGCTGGAACAGACCGGGGGTCCAAAAGAAGAAGGTCAGGAAAAGAACCTGAATCTACCAGTGCTCCAAGAGAAACGACAACCACGACAGCAGGAAAGACTACTACAGGTTCTAAGACGCATAAGCAATTCCTGCAAGCCAATCTCTGCCTCTGTTAAGAGGAAACTAATCAAACTACAGATGTCTTTGAAGCACCTGCACACCAGGAGTTTGAAACAGGTGTCCATGATGAACAAGCAGAAGAAGAGGTTCAACATCTTCCTGACTGGTTTCAACAACCTAAACGACTACCTTCTCCTGATCATGCATGGAACAAGTCTGTACATGTCGTTCATGAATCTGTCCAACCTTAGCTAAGCAATCTGACAAGAAGACAAGACCCTCGAGAGTCATTCGATGAGCTAACAGACACTACATTTGACTTCTCCGCTTTTGTGATGAACCGGCTAAATGTTAAAACACTAACACCTGAATTGTTAGCAGGTCCAACATTTGAGCTGATGAAAGGAACATGCAAAAGTTTTACATGAACTTGAATACTTTTTGTGAAGAAGTCCTACAAAGCCACAACAGAAAATTCTGGACTGGCATCACCCCGAAGGCCCCAATATCCTCATGATCTGCGACATCTGCCACTACCGTTGTTTTCCAAATTCTCAAGTCGTCATGATAATACTGTTTCATCACTTCATCAATAACGACCTTGAGTACCTACGTGGTGGTGAGTCAAGCCGCACGTACTCTACTCTCTACTTCAGTTTACGAAGACCACGGCTGCAGATTAACGGGCATATTAAATGGATAGGAAACTAGTCCAACTCAATGTGGAGTCAAATGATAGTCCCAAAATACGAACAATTTCGCTCTTTGAGGAAATCTACACAATGGGCAAAATAGCGAAGCACAGTTCTATGCATTTGCGACCACAAGGGTAATTCAGCCCGTGATGTCGACTTCAAAAAGAAAGAATTATTGCAGTCACAAAGGTGGAAATAGTCAATGGCAAAAACTACAAGCATCTTGACTGATTACTGACGAGGGATGACGACATACTTTAACAAGTTCAAAGAAGCGTGACTTCCACAACTTCCAGATCCAAGACATTGAAGACATGCTGCTTCTTCTCGTGCAGGGAAAAGTGATAAATCTCAACGTTGAAGAACGTATTGCATTTAATGTCTCCTTAAGAATGTTCACAAGAAGTGTTGTCATCCAAAGGCATGTGGAAGATCTTCAATTGGCTGTTGAAAGCTATCAAAAGAAACTCAACCTCACAAAGCCTGACACGTACAGATCCAATCTGAGAAGACGAGACGCTTATACACCATACTCCCGATCCCCAGAGGATTCATCTATGAGAACAAAGACAAGAAGAACAGATGATGTGCGCCATTGATGACTACACAGGTTCAAGCGATGGTACCTCGATGATGTTTTCTTAACTGCTCTAAATGATCGCCTCAAGGGAAATAGAAGGGAATCTGCCTCAGACTTTTTGGAGCCAACTGACAGCAAATGCAGAGCTATGATTCAGCAATTGACAAAAGGCTAAAGACAAGGAGGGTAAGCGGAGTTTGGAGAGAATTTTTGTTGAAGAAACAAACGGGGGTGACTTACGGCTACTTCAAATGGGACCATATAATTATCATATTTGTTCTCATCTTAAAAAGGTCAATCCTATCGAAAATAATTATCTGTGAATATGTTAATTACTAATTAGATTTTTTGGTGAAAATAAATGTTGCTCGCGAGTACAAAATTTTTCAAGAATTTCTTAGTATATTAAAAAATTTTCAAAAAAATAATGACTGCGGGCAACCATCTAATAAATGCCTCAAAAGTTGAGGGGGAGCAATATAGTTTCCAATCTGCAAGAATATTTCTTTTGTCCCCGAACGGGGTTTAAATCAATGATATCCAAAATATCAAGGGATTAACAAAATTTTCTTTGGGATAAGAGGAGAAAATGTGATTAACCTGGACTTAATGTATAATTGACAGAAGTTATCAAATAAAATGGACTCAAATGCACTCCACACTTAGCATGTACTACAAATACGTTGCACATGTTAATCGAGGACTTTTTAGGATACATGAAAAACTCTCCAAGTGTAAATCTTTTTGATATTAAATCAAACACTTTGATTGACATTTTCATGTTTTTGAATGATCTGATGAAATACCAAAAAACGCGACCATTTCATGAATTTATGAAGTTATTAAGGCGTTAGTGCTTAGGTATTCAGATCCCATATTCCAGCCAAACCGGAGGGATTCTACCCAGGATATCCACTAGTTGTGTAAGTCCTTAGCATGATTAAAAAGGAGAAGAAAAATGTGATAATAAGGGAATAATGCCGACTAAGTCAGATCTAACACTGGAATAAACCCAACAAGGTGTTAGTAATGAGGACTTGGTAAGCATTAAAGGGTTTGAAGAATGAAAAAAAATGTAAGATAAAGGGAGAAAAAAAAGAATGCCCTCCATTTAAGAAGGGTAAGATTAAGATAAAGTAAGGAATTAGTTCTAAATATCATGATTAGTAGTAAACCCTAGGCAGAAACCGGTCAATACATATGCTTGTCCGAAACACACAGGTGTTTGTACTGACATAGCAGACAGTTAAGGACCCAGTGACGCTATGCACAACCCTCCCTAGCCACTCAAGGTCTCTCAAAAGACTCTTGTTTCATTTCTCAACAAGATTACACGCATTTCTATCGACTTTCTCACTCCGAGTTTAGATGATATTGAAAAGGTGGCACCCCCCCAAATAGTTCCCTTTTTTTTGTGCCCCCCCTTTTCCAAACCCCCCCCCCCCCCTTTTTTCCCCCAACCTCGATCAACTAAAATTAAAAGAGTGCACTAATTGAGTCCTAGAGCCAAAAGATATCATCCATTAATCTCATTTAGACACTTGTCAAATTTAGCTTGTGAAGCTCACACATGTGAATATTAAGTAATATCATTAGAGTCCTACGCAAGACTCCTTGTGATTGTGCCAGAACATTCCAGTGAGACTTAGGCATTCACATGAAGATGGAAATCCTGCTTGAGCCAACATCAAACAACTCATGGTAGGTAACTTGTCGATTCCTTTATGAATCAAACTTTGACAACTGGAAAGAAACTATGGTGCGTATCATATAAAATAAACTTGTTCCAGGTAAATGGAATCAACGTTTGTTAATGAATATTTGAAATGGTTAACACTTTTGGTGTGTCACAAAAACACTTTTGCAAGTGATACAACTGGGGGGAAAAATAAATAACAAAAAAAAAAAAAAAAAAAAAATAAAGATGAAAAAAAGGAAAAAAAAGAAAAAAAAAAAAAAAAAAAAAAAAAAAACAAAAAAAAGGCTGAAAAAAAAAGGGAAAAAAAAAAAGGAAAAAATCCTGAAAATGGAAATAAAAAAAAAAAAAAAAAAAAAAAAAAAAAAAAAAAAAAAACAAAAAAGCGGGTGGAACACAAAACCAGAAACACCCAGTCCCACCCCACCCTGTCCACCACCAACCCAGCCCCTGCAACACCAACCAGGTGCCCAACCACCTACCCACCCCCACACCACCCACCCCCCCCCCCCCCCCCCCTCCCCCCCCACCCCCCCTCGCCAACCCCACCCCACCCGCCACACCCCCCCTACGTGTCCACGCCCCAGGTGACAACCACCACCCCCCCCTCCGCCCCCCCCCCCCCACCCCCGACAGCCCCCCTTCCCAGTGCAACCCCCATCACCCCACCAGTGTCGCCCCCCTCCCAAGTCCCCCCACCCCACCCCCCCCCTTGTGCGCCCCCCCACCCACCCCCCCCCCGCCCCCCCCCCCCACTTTCCACCCCCCCCCGTCACGCCGCGCGCGCCTTTTTTCCCCCATCCTCACCCCCTAGCCCCCCCCCCCCCCCCCATCCCCCCCGTGTCCCCCCCATTGCCCCCCCCCTTCCCATCCCCTCCCTTTCCCCCACCCCTCCCCCCCCCCCCCCCCCCCACCCCCCCCCCCCACCCTTACCCCACCCACCCCCCCCCCCCCCCACCCCCCCCCCCCCCCTTTGCCTGACCGACCCCCCCCCAGCCCCCACCCGCCCCCCCCCCCCCACCCCACCCCCCCCCATCCCCACCCCCCCCCACACCACACCTACCCCCCCCAGTCCTCAGTCCACCCCCCCCACCCCCCACACCCCCCCCCCCCCACCACCCCGCCCCCCCCCCCCCCCCTCCCCCTCATCCCCCCCCCCACCCCCCCGCCCACCCCCCATTCCCCCCCCCCCCCCCCCGCCCCCCACCCCCCCCCCCCCCCCCCCCCCCCCCCCACCCCACCCCGCCCCCCCCCGTCCCCCCATGGGCCCCCCCACCCGAATCCAATCCCCCCCACCCCCCACGCAGTCCCACCCCCCCCCATTCTTCCCCCCCATTCCCCCCCCCCCCCCACCCCGCCGACCCCCCCCAACCTTCCCCCACCCCCCCTCCCTCCCCTCCCCCCCCCTTCCCTACACACCCCCCCCCCCCCCCCCCCCACCCCCCCCCCCCCCCCCCCCCTCCCCACCCCCCCAACCTCCCTTTTCCCCACCCCCCCCCCCCCCCCCCCCCACCCCCCCCCCCGCCTCACCGCCACCCCCCCCGTATGCCACCCCCCCAACCCGGTCCAGCTTTCGTATGCTATCCCCCCCCGCCTCGTACCCACCATGCATATGACTAACTCCCACCCACTGCCCCCACACCGCTTCGACTGCTCGGACCTGCCCCGGCCCTCTTCGTCCGCCCTGCCTTCCCCCCTACCCAGCCACCACCTCGCCTTGTTCCCCGCCTTCATTCCATCCCAAAATTTACCTCCTCACTTTTTCCCCTCTTCATCCCCTACCCCTCACCCCCCCCGAGTGTTTAAGATATGGTAGCTCCATGCCCCCACCCCCGCGTCCCCAGTCGAACTACACCCCATCTCGTTCCCTTGACCAAGCATCCACCGGTCGGCACTATTCCTACTGGAGGCTGGACATATTTAGTCTGCGAGTGAGAACATTTTAGTTCATGGCATTCTGACAGACTGCCTTCCGCGTCATCCCTCTTTTCCGGCGCTGTCCCGCAACTTCCTTATCAGTTGGATGCTGCATGCCGCGCTCAGTCTTTGCCCCACCGCCCCCAACCACCCCACCCCCCCCCCCCACCCCCCCCCACCCCGTTCCCGTGGCCCCCCCCCCCCGCCCCAGCACCCCCCCCCCCGCTCAACCCCCCCCCCCCCCCCATGCCCCCCACCCCCCAACCCGATACTCCCCCCACCCTGTCCCTCCCCCCCCCCCCCCTGCCCCCACCCCCAACCCACCCCCCCCCCCCCCCCACTTCGCCCCACTCCCCCCCCCCCCACCAGCCCCCCCCCCATCCCCCCCCACTGTGTGACCCCCCCGCCCCCCCCTTCCCCCCCCCCCCCCCCCCCCCACCCCCCGCTTTTCCACAACACCCCCTTCCCCCCATCCTCCCTCCCCCCTCCCCGCCCCCCCGCCCCCCTCCCCGTACCCACAAAACCCGCCCCCCCCCCCCCCCGCCCCCCCCCCGCCCTCTCCCCCCACCCCCCCACAAACACCACCTCAAATCTACCTTTTCCCCCCCCCCCCCCCCCCCCCCCCCCCCCCCCACCCCCCCCCCCCACCCCGCCCCCCCCCCTCCCCCCCACCCCACCCCTCCACCCCCCCCCCCCCCCAGGGTGTGCCCCCCCCCCTGCCCTTTTCCCCCCCCGCCCCCCCCCCCCCCCACCCCCGCCCGGCCCCCCCCCCCCAACCTCCCCACCCCCCCACCCCCCCCCCCCACCCTCGCCACCCCCCCCCCAAGTCCCCCCCCCCCACCCCCACCTTCTCACCCCCCCCCCCCCCCATGTCCCCCCGCCCCCCCCCCCCCCCACCCCCCCCCCTACCATTTGTACCGTGCACCCCCCACCCCCCCCCCCCCCCACCCCCCCCCCGTGTGCCCCCCTAGCACCCCCCCCCCCTCCCCCCCCCCCCCCACCCCTTCCCATTTCACCCCCCCCCTCACCACCCCCCCCCCCCCCCTCCACCCCCCCGTGTCCCACCCCCCCCCAGCCTCCCCCACGTTCCCCCCCCTGATCCCCCCCCCCCCGTGTGCCGCTTTCCCCCCCCCCCCCCACCCCCTGTCCCCTCTAACATTCCCCCCCCATCTCCCCCCCCCTCCCCCCCCCCCACCTGTCAGCCCGCATGCCAACCCCCCCCGACCCACCTCTCCCCCCCCCTTAGACAAGGTCCCTGCCCTTTCACCTCCCCGCCCACCCCCCCCCCCCGCCACCCACCCCCCCCACCCCCCCCCCCCACCCCCCCCCCACCCCCCCCCCCCCTGATCCCCAC